>QFEY01000039.1:0-69203 GCA_003316435.1 Russula virescens
GCCCGTCCAGCACCTCTCATCCCGCCATCGCCTCCCTTGACGCCACCCCACTTCCGCCATTCTCGGATTACCGGCCTCATCTTCATCCCCTCGCCTTCGTCCTCCTCCGTTCGGCCATTCCCGCATGTCAACTTTCTCCAATCCGAGGTCATACCCCGTTTGCTTCCCTGCTCTTAATTTCCTCGATCGTTCCCCTATGCCGCCCTTTCTTTTGTCCCGAGATCTACGCGCCGATTTCATTGGCCTCATCCACGACCTCCCCTCACTTCCGTGCCTCGCCATTGCTCGTCTTGCGTCCGATGTTCCCGTTTTCCTCTTGTTCAATATTTTTGGTACTGTTACTCAGCTAGTTTGGCTTCGGTCATTCCTATTCCTGCGCCTCGTGTTATCCCACTGATACCACGAACCATCAATGCCATGCATCTATATGTTCTGTGATTTAACAGCAATTTAATGAGACATGGTACTCCTGTAGGTCTCGTTCGCACCCCGATTCCTTCGAGTGACCCTGGTGTGGCCCGGCCATTAAACTAACCCTCCTCCATGCACTTCCACATATCCCCTCAGATTCTCAGTATCTCTGCATACGACGTATGCAGCAATTGGGCGGGATTTCGCAACATATTGACGTGAGGGCAACAGGGTACACTGCGAATTCAAACTGGTCCATCTACTACCCTGGCCTAGAAGCGAACAAACGTATCGAGCTGCTCCGTAGGTTGGGCTGTGTCTGCAACCACTCGTGCTAGCTAGTCGTGTATTTCCGGTGAGCTTTGCAGATGCTTCTTTGAGAAGTTAACGCAGTTCACCTGCGTACGCGGCGGAGCTGTTCTGGCATATCTTGAGCTCTAGCTTCTGTTTTGCTTTCGCAGATCTGATGCCATCCAGTCCGACACATGGTATCATCCCGCTGGGAAGGCTGCATCCCGCAGCAAGCAACGACTTCGAGTTCATTTGTCCTTCTCAATGGTATAGCTTGTGGGTTGAGCATTTGAACAAGAGAGGCCCTGCACGAGTATTTGCGGCGCAGAGGCTATGCTTAGGGGGTTAAACACCGTAGCATAATCAGAGAATTAAGGTTCTCTACGAAAACCATGCTCACTTCATCGAGAAACGGTGGGCCTCGGTATCGTCATTACAGTAAAAATGGTAGCACAATCTCTAAACACATCGGAATAGCCAACAAGATGATGTTACTCGTTTACAGATTTCTCACTATACTCAGACAATAATTGCACAATGTCTTGGTGCCCATCACGTGATGCTATACTGGAGGGGGTATTGCCAAATCGGTCACACGCATTGAGATCCGCACCGTGTTCCAGTAACAATCGCACGACTGCGAGTTGTCCGAACTCTGATGCCAGGTGCAGCGGTGTTTTACCAAAGTGATTAGGGGTATCAATCGCTGCACCTCGTTCGAGTAGCATTCGAGCAAACTCGAGGCGTCCAGTGAGGGCCGCGACGTTGATAGCAGTCCAGCCATCTTCGTCTTGGGCATTGATATCTGCCCCGCGATCAAGTAGCAGTTGTGCAATTTCTATACGTCCGTCACCAACGCTATAGACAGCCTCATGTAGTGGAGTCCCCTGCCAATAGCCCCGGATCTCCAGATTCGGGAAATGCCCAACTAATAGTGAATAAATGTCGGTATTCCCAGACTTCGTGGCTGCGTGTAACGTAGTTACACAAGTACCACCCATGGCGTGTACATCATCAGGATGACCAGTGAGGAGGTGTTTTGTCAAGTCGTGAAATCCTAATAGTGCGGCATAATACAGGGGAACCGCTTTAGGTCTCTCGGGGCGTCTAGTTGACATGGAAGATTCATCATCTGGGTCATAAAGCCAGAGCCAGGTCGCAAAGTGTGGCCTGTCCGCATCAAAAAGACAATCCATCCCAGAATTGATCCGTGATGACACGTCCCCAGATCGAACATGCTCGACCCAGTGTTCGGCAGCGTATTTGGCCAGCGGGAAGTTATCGATAGTGTTTTCGTCGATTCCATCGTCCAATCGGAGGAGAACACTGAGGCATGCTTGTGCAAGAATCGTATGCGCCGACTCGAGGGGAATGTGATAGCACGAGACGTCCCTACTCGACTCGGCAAGGCGATCCGACGTCAAGTACTCTTTGACTGAGAAGTGGGAGAATTGGACAATCCGCGAATCCCCGTCCTTGATGACGATAACCAGACTTGAGCATGCCGACATGACTGCCTCTTCTTGATCCTCCCAACGCCAAGCCGGATCCAATTTCGAAATCCTTTCTGAGTCGAAGTCGACTGCGAGGACATCTGCCAGTTCCTCGACTCGAAGCGGGCGAACCGCTGCGACAAGGCAATTCAACAGCCGACGTGCGTATCCTTGGTTCGACTTTCTGATCTCCTTCAATATTCGCTCGTATGTCTCGTCCAAGCTTTCTGGTAATTCGTCCAGGATATGCCGCACGCTTGGAGGAAAACAGTGACGTAGGACTTCCAATTGACAAAATGTCCACCTGAACCTGCATTGTGTTAAAAGAATGGTTTATGGCTATGCGACAACACACACTTACATGCCTTCTGCCTTTTCTGGCAACGTGCTGATGACGAGTTCCTTGTCTTCATCCCGCCATCTCCCCATCCTTCGGTCCGAGTGGACGAAAGACTTCACAAAGTCCGCAATATCCTGCTTTTGTCCACTTTCGTCATGGAGCGACACAGCATTTGGGTCTAAGGGTTCGAGGATTGTCTGAATGTCAAGTTCAGGGCGACTGGTAACACATATGTGTACATATGGGAGGTGGAGGCCAACAAGTTCGTCGACGAGCTTGAGCACCTCTTCTCGCGGAGATGGAAAACTAGACGTAATCGGGCATTCGTCGATAGCGTCTATGATGATGTAAGTAGGGAGTTGTGCATCGAAGTTTAGCATTTCTTTGAGACATTCTGTCATAGCCCGTTCGTTAGGCTTCCGAACTCCACGGTCGTGGGAAGAATAGAGTCGGGAGAGGATGTCACAACAGGTATCAGACCGAGCGGAGAGCTGGATGAGGAGGGAAGGAAGCAAGTTTTGGAGTTTTTGCTTGTCGACATCTCTGAAATCGAAGTAAAAATAGGCCATCAATGCTCTCCCAGCGTTGTGCAAGGTCATGATATCTTGGATGATCGAGGAGCTGGTTTCACGATGTAAGTCCGATAAGGTAGAACGAGTCGAGGAAGGACAAACCTAAGTACGCTCTTGCCGGAGCCCGCTACGGAACCAAGATGATCAGGAATGATATCACAAGGTAAAGTCTATGGAGACTCACGCTTTCCGTGTATCCACAAGAATGGACCAGCGGTCATCCATTCCCTGAATATATTGCCTTCAAAGAACCATTGAGCTGTGCCGTCATGATGAGCTTTGTATGCAACGTTATGGTTTGTGGAAGGGTCTGAAGGCGAAAGCCACCGAAGAAGGCTATCGCGGAGCAGGTTTCCTGTGAACATGTCTAACCAGTCAGAATGAGAAGTAAGAGAGAGAAGAGAAGACGGACGATTGATAACATCCAGCTTGCCATAGACCCTATCCCCGACATCTTGCACTCTATCGTCAACACCTTCAACCATTTTCCCCACATTTTGCAGATCGCCCCCGACGTCTTGTATCTTTTTGTCAACACCCATGACTTTTCCCTCCATGTTGTGGGTGATCCTCAGCTGCTCTGCTGCCACAATTGTTGCCTCTTCTCGCGTCAATCTGTCCAATCTCCGTAGACTATCTTCGATATCTGTGTCGCCGATCAACTTCTTTATATACTTCTCTGAATAGAGTCCTGGTCAACCAATAGTTGCAAACCGGCTCAAATCGTAAACTCACTTATTCGCCCACGCCTCACTTCCTTTGTTGCGATACCAACGATGGCCAGTACCTCCGCCAATATCTCCACAGTTATTTCTGTCATTGCTGTCGTAGGTGGCACCTCAGTGTAGATTTCGAGTCGATGGAAGAAATATTCAATGCGGCTGAACAAATCGAAGAGAATGCCTTGGCTAGCATCGACATCTTTGGCTGCCTGAAAAATTTACACTCAACATCAACTGCAAAACGAAACGAAAAGACGTCCTACCAAGAGGAGAACTCCAATGCCAACAAAAACCACCTTTGCCGGAGAGAACACCTAGAACCGATATTAGAACACAAATTCTCAAGAATGGTATTGTGATAATCACCAGACCAATACCCTCGCCAAGCGTTGCAGAAAACGCGTATAAGACGTTGACAGTTGGAGTGAGATATTTTGCGAATGGTTCATGTCCACTCTGTGATTGATCGAACGAGGGGATTTGTGTTCGGAGAACGGCGAGTATGGCATCAGGTGAATCACAGGATTGAAGCTCGGTGGCGAGAGGATGTGAGGTAATATCGCTCCCCGTCTTCTTCTTGTAGGCTTTGAGAGCAGAGCTGAAGACGGAATCGAAGTTGGAGCGCGAAGTGGATGGGGAGGGTGTATCGGACATGCCAGTGATGGGTCGTGGAAAGAGCGAGGGGATCGAGGGACGGTGCCTGTGCTTGGGTCCATTTTGAGTCCGCATCGATAAATAGCCGCCCGTTCCTGCCAGAGTTCTGTGTCGTCTCGGAACTACCTGGCTCGCTCTGCGCCATGCGAAGGTGAAGACCCCATGTAACGCTGGGCTGTTAGGTGCATATCGTGTGCATATCCATTGTGTTATCATGAGGTCCGAAAGACATCCATTGTCTGCCAACTTGTAATTTTGTTGTAAACGGCTCCGGCCTCAAACTTTGAAATGGGCTTTGCGTTATGCGCATTTGGTCTGAACAACGGAGGACTGACCCGAGCCTCTGCGTAAGCTTTCAAGTTGTCATATATCATAGCTTCATTCGCATCTCGTTACTTCTTCGTCTAGAGTCTCTCTGCTGTCTTTGTGCCACTTTTTCTGTCTCCCGCTCGTTCGCCCTACTCACCTGCCTTATGATTATCTCCACTTATATATATCCACCCATGCGCAGTGCGCACATTCTTCCTCTTACATCACCCCCATGGCCCTCTCCTTTCACGTTTCCTGATTGGACTGCATTGGTTCTCGTGTGGCATCCTTGTAATACACATAATTTGAATAGATACACCAGAAATATCCAACGCATTGATGCACGGCTTTGAGATTTTGGACCCGACTCTAGATCATATTGGACGGTATATCCACCTCGCAAGGTGCCCATGACATCCAACCCGTCAAGTCACAAAATGGTCTATTCTCAACAAGACCGGACTTTCTGCCGCCCATGAAACGTTATATAGCCTGAGTACGGCTTAACAATCATAGGCTCAGGGTTGAATGTTACTATCGTTGGGTAGGTTTTTGAAAAATTTAAACAACTTGCCTCGGAAACACACTTCCCAAGTCCCAACAAGTATGGGCCACCGGCTTTCGTTTGGAGGTAGTTATGGTCCTAACCTAGACACCTATGTAAGATAAAATCGAGTATCAGTGGTTGTGTCCAGGGAGCACCTTGCCGGACTGAAAGGTAAGTTTTTGAAAACTTTTGAGTCACATCGGTCACGGTTCCTGTCGAGCCGATTCACTCTCCCCTGAGCACCAGCATCGAGTTGACTAATCACCACATCGACAAGTCGTATGCCAGGCACAAAATTTGAAACCCCGGATCATCACCCCGCAGGATTGAGTGTCACGCTCGTCCCAAAATCTTTGCCATGCGTGCTGCACTCATTTTACGGACCCAGAATTCAGCACAGAGCTTGGCATATATATAAGGATCGATCATATCAAGTTTATTTTGAAATTTCACTTCTTGATAATTATCTAGACATGGTTTTCTTTCGATTATTCAAAATTTCACTCAGTTTTTCTGCTGTTTTATCAAATCTCGGTGGATTTCCTTCGAATAAATTTCACAGGCAACTTTGTATGCACCACAGCCACCTATTCCGAGAGCCACGGGGTGCAAGTTTGCGGGAAAGGGCAGATATTGTGAGTTTTCAAAAACCTACCCATTTTCAAAACCACCACCAAGAATAGTACTTTGGGGTAGGTGAGTGTGTGGGTGGTCGTTGACATTCGTTCTACGACCAAATACAACACGATTCCAAGTAAGCTGTGGTTCTGACGACAACAAGAATGCCTTCTATGTTGATGGCAATAGAAGTGTGCCCGGAGATATTTGCAACACGAGTGAGAGGCTCATCACCTCCATCATCAGCCGTCATCTACATTGGTGAGGGTGCTTACTGTTTTACGTGGAAACGCCATGAAAACCATCCCTCCAGTTCAAAACCCCTCTCCCCGGATTTTCCTCTTCCTCAGATATTCCGGTGTCCTTGAAACCTTCGAGAGTCCCTGGTTGAAGTGCGACCGCTCGCGCAAGTCACTACAATCTGTCAATTAAATGCGAGAGGACTCTTCTGGGCGTGACGTACCCAACCTCCCAGGGGACATAGCCTATCTGAAATGGAAGGGGTCAAGGAATGAAAGAATATTAGCATCACGCTGTCGGCATAGTGCGAGATCCGCGGATCATCTATATGACTACATCGCGAACGCGCACGGCAGAGGCCTTAAGGTGGTCCAAAATCGTGCGTATCGTGTCAGCGGTCAGCAGACTCTTTTCGATGACGTCTAGTTCGAACTCGAGCGGTGATTTGGACACACGTCATGGTAGATATGGCGAGGACAGAGCCAGACAGAGCAGCTTGTAGATGGCATGCACGCTATTGGTGTGGATGGGTTGTGACTTGGTAGAATCGATAAGCGGGGGAGTGCACGATATGGAAGGACGGATACTCACAAGATTGATATTTGAGACCACGGGGAGGGATATATCGGCAGTGATTGAAGCATGACGGACTGTTAGACTCACTTGAACGAACAGAATAAGTTGTAGGTGAGGCGGCACACTGGCGGCACGACGGACCGGAGGCCCGGGCCAAAGTGCCTGTCTACAATTTTGATAATAACTTTCCCGTCCCGTCAACTGTCGACCTTGTAATTGAGTCACCCGTACTGTATGACCCTGGAACGGCATGCAAAAAAAGACCAAGACGGCTTCTATACGCACATTCCTCCCCACCCACAAAGTCGAGATCGTTGATACGCTGGTCGACGTTGTCGACGACTATCCAGGATCATGTTAGGGGTGCTTAAACTTTCCTTCAAGCCATCCTCACTCGTGGAACTAGACTTGACTTGAAGCATTCCCACACTTAGGTGAGCATCTTCCTAAAAATTTCATGAGGACTACCGTGATTCCTTGTTTCAAGGTCTCAACTTTCTCAAAGCCGAAGATGTTTGTGTGAGCCAGCACCGGTCTTTAGCGGTGCCCCCCCTCTGGGTTCCCCAAGCATTTGAGAGCTATGCAACAAAGGTATGAGTCCCTAACAAATAAGCGAGTTAGTTGATCTCTGGCGATTTGATTCTCCAAGCTCCTGACACATGTTCGCTTAGAAATCGTTAAGGAAATTTACCATTCAAAAGTCCTGAAGACCGACGTCTTCGTAGCCCAAAGGCAAACAATGTGTTCTGAGTAATTCTTGTTCTCCGTGTCATCACTGTCAATCAAGGAGCGTGATTCGATCATGGCCTTCTCTTGTAATCCTCAATAAGGCCGCTTTTGCCGGTCCCCTCCTGTTCCTTACAGCGTTTAATGAGCTCAATCATTCCTAGTTGTTCGGGGAAGGACATCTCCTAGGTTTGTCACCGCCATTTTTGATGCTCCTACGGTAACTCATATCGCCGTATAAAGATGGACTATTCACGAGTATCGAGCTTCGTGGCTTCATCCTCGACCTCACCTCACTTCCGTGCTTCGTATTTGCTTGTTTCGCCTCCAATGTTCTCGTTTTCCTTGTTGGGCGTTTTTGGCACTGCTAATATACTAGATTTGGCTTCGGCCCTTCCTAATCCCGCGCCGAGTGGTATCCCACTTGTGTTCACAGATCAACCATGCCGTGCATATACAGTATGTGCTCTGTGCCTTAACAGTAATTTAATTAGAAATGGTACTCCTATAGGTCGTCTGCTGCATATCACGGACTGTCCCGTCCGCACCCCAAGTTCTTCGAGCGACGTTGGCGTGGCACGGCCGCTAAACTAGCCCCTTCCTTGAGACACCCCTGCATATCCCCTCAGATCTTCAGTATCCTGCATACAACGTATGTGGCCATTGGGCAGTATTTTGCGGCGTATTGACACGAGGGCAACAGGGTGCACTGTCTGGTCAAACTGGATCATCTTCTACCCGGGAAACGAACAAGAGCACCGCTGCTCTGGGGGTTGGGTCGTGTCTCCAACCACTTGCACCAGGGAGCCGTATGTTTCCGGTGGGCTTTGCGGGTGCTTTTTTTGAGAAGTTTGAGATTCTAATACTGTTCAGCCTGAGTATGCAGCGGAGCTGTTCTGGCATGTTGTGTGTTGTTACTTATGTTGTACTTTCGCGGATCCGATGACATTCCAATGTTGGACATGTGGTATCTTCCCGTGGTGCGAGTAGACCTCATCTCGCTGGCCATCATGCCAGCGTATTTCAACTTGACCAATGCTGGGAATGTCTTGCGGCGCGCCTTGGTGGACTACGACTTCGTGTTCATATGTCCTTCTCAAGCATTTGAATAAGAGAAGTCCTGCACGGGAATTTGCGGCTCAGGAGCTCGTCAGTATATTTGGACTCCTGGGGTTCGCATCGTGTCACACTATAGCATGAGTAGACAGTAGACAACCAAGGTTCGACAGAAATCATGCTTAATTAATCCAGAAATTATGGCTCGCGGTGTCATTATTACAATAAAAGTGGTAGCACAATCTACGTAAGTTAACAGAACGATGCTACTCCTTTACAGACTTCGCGCTATACTCGGACAATAATTGTACAATGTCTCGGTGCTTATAATGTGATGCTAGACTGGAAGGCGTGACGCCAAATCTATCATACGCATTGAGATTCGCACCGTGCTCTAATAACAATCGTGCGACTGCAAGACGTCCCTGCTCTGATGCCCGGTGCAGCGGAGTCCTACCAGTCTTATCAGGGGTATTGATCTCCGCCCCTCGTTCGAGTAGCATTCGAACAAATTCGAAGCGTCCATTGGCTGCAATGTAGATGGGAGTCCAGCCATCATCGTCTTGGGCATTGACATCTGCCCCGCGATCAAGTAGCCATTGCCCAATTTCATGTCTGCTATCAGCGCCATATGACGCATGATGCAATGGGGTCTGACGCCAACGACCCCGGATGTCCGGATCCGGGAAATGCTCAACTAGTAGTGAATAAATGTCGGGATGGCCAAACCTTGCGGCGGCGTGTAACGGAGTCATATAATTACCACCTATGGCATGTACGTCATCTGGGTGCTTAGCGAGTAGGTGTTCTGCCAAGTCACGAAATCCAAGTCGCGCGGAATAATATAGGGGAGACGCTTCAGGTCTCCCGGGGCATTTGGATGACATGGAAGAACCGCTATCTGGGTCATAAAGCCAGAGCCAAGTCGCAAAGTGTGATTTGTCCACATCAAAAAGACATTCCATCCCAGACTTGATCCGAGATGAAACATTCCCGAATCGAGCGTGTTGGGTCCAGTGCTCGGCAGCGTATTTGGCCAGTGGGAAGTTATTGATAATGCTTTCATCGATTCCATCGTCCAATCGGAGGAGAACACCGAGACATGCTTGTGCAAGAATCGTATGCGCCGACTCGAGGGGAATGTGGTAGCATGAGATGTCTCTGCTCGACTCGGCAAGACGATCTGACGTGAGGTATTCTTTGACCGAGAAGTGGGAGAATTGGACGATTCGCGAATCCTCTTCCTTGACAACGATGACCAAACTCGAGCATGCCGACATGACTGCCTCTTCTTGATCCTCCCAACGCCAAGCTGGATCCAATTTCGCCATCCCTTCTGCGTCGAAGTCGACTGCAAGGACTTCTGCCAGTTCCTCGACTCGAAGCGGACGAACAGCCGCTACAAGGCAATACAACAGCCTACGTGCATGTCCTTGATTCGACTTTCTGATCTCCTTCAAGATTCGCTCATACGTTTCGTCCAGGCTTTCTGGTAATTCGTTTAGGATACGCCGCACGCTTGGGGGGAAACAGTGACGTAGGACTTCCAATTGACAAAATGTCCATCTAAACCTGTATTGTGTTAAAAGAATGGTTTATGACGACGTGACAACACACACTTACATGCCTTCTGCCTTTTCTGGTAGCGTCTTGATAACGAGTTCCTTGTCTTCATCCCGCCATCTCCTCATCCTTCGGTCCGAGTGGACGAAAGACTTCACAAAATCTGCAATATCCTGCTTTTGTCCACTCTCGTCATGAAGTGAGACTGGGTTTCGGGCTAACGGTTCAAGGACTGTCTGAATATCGAGTTCAGGGCGACTTGTAACACATATGTGTACATTTGGAAGGTTAAGGCCAACAAGTTCGTCGATGAGGTCGAGCACTTCTTCTCGCGGAGATGGAAAACTAGACGTAATCGGGCATTCATCGATTGCGTCTATGATGATGTAAGTAGGGCATTGCGCCGCGAGGTTGAGCATTTCTTTGAGACACACTATCATAGTGCGTTCGTTAGGCCTCCGAACTCCACGGTCGTGTGAGGAATAGAGCCCAGAGAGGATGTCACAACAGGGATCAGAACGAGCAGAGAGCTGGATAAGGAGGGATGGAAGCAAGTTTTGGAGTTTTTGCTTATCAACATCCCTAAAGTCGAAATAAAAATAGGCCATCAAGGCCTTCCCAGCGTCGTGCGAGGTCATGATATCTTGAATGATCGAGGAGCTGAGTTCACAATGTAAGTCTGATAAGGTAGAATGAGTCGAGAAAGGACGAACCTGAGTACGCTCTTGCCTGAGCCCGCTATGCAACAAAGATTATCAGGAATGATAACACAAAGTAAAGTCCCGGAAAACTCACGCTTTCCATGTATCCACAAGAATTGACCAGCGGTCTTCCATTCCTTGAATATATTGCCTTCAAAGAACCATTGAGCTGTGCCGTCATGATGAGCTTTGTATGCAATGTTATGGTTTGTGGAAGGGTCTGAAGGCGAGAGCCACCGAAGGAGATTGTCGCGGAGTAAATTTCCTGTGAATGTGTCTGAGTGGTCGGAATCAGAAGTAGGAGAGCGAAGAGAAGACGAACGATTGATATCATCTAGCTTGCCATCAACCCTGTCCCCGATACCTTGAACCATTTCTCCTACATGTTGCACATCATCCCCGACATCTTGTACCTTTTTGCCAACACCCATCACTTTCCCCTCCACATCGTGGGTCATTTTCAGTTGCTCTGCTGCCGCAATTTTCGCCTCTTCTTGAGTCAATCTGTCCAATCTCCGTAGACTATCCTCGATATCCGTGTCGCCGATCAACTTCTTTATATACTTTTCTAGATGGTCCAGGTCAACCAACAGCTATAAACTAGCCTGAGATATACTCACTCATCCGCCCACGCTTCACTTCCTTCGTTGCGATCCCAATGATGGCTAGTACCTCTGCCAATATCTCCGCAGTTATTTCTGTCATCGCTGTCGTAGGTGGCACCTCGATGTAGATTTCGAGTCGACGGAAGAAGTATTCAATGCGGCTGAACAAATCGAGGAGAGTGGCTTGGCTAGCATCGACATCTTTGGCTGCCTGAAAAATTTACAGTCAAAATCGACCGCGACACAAAATGAAAAGCTACCCTACCAAGAGGAGGACTCCGATGCCAGCAAAAACCACCTTTGCCGGAGAGAACACCTAGGGCCGGTATTAGACCACAAATTCTGAACGAAGGGTAGTATCGTGATAATCACCAGACCAACACCCTCGCCAAGCGTCGCAGAAAACGCGTATAAGACGTTAACGGTTGGGATGAGATACTTTGCGAATGGTTCATGGCCACTCTGTGATTGATCGAACGAGGGTATTTGCCTTCGGAGAACGGCAAGTATGGCATCCGGTGAATCACAGGATTGAAGTTCAGTGGCCAGAGGATGAGATGTAATGTCGTTCCCTGTCTTCTTCTTGTAGACTTTAAGAGCAGAGTTGAAGAGGGAATTGAGGTTGGAGCGCGAGGTGGATGAGGAGGGTATACTGGACATGATAGGACTGATGCCAGTGTGGGCGATCGAGCGATTGATGAGGCGCGCGGGTGTTTGGGCCTTATTGATAAATAGCCGCCCAAACCTGTTCCCATTAGAGTTTACGTTGTCTCCGGACTGGCCTCCACCACACGATGGCGAAGATCCATACATCCATTGTATTATATTACGAGGTTCCGTTTACTCCGGCCTCAAATCTCATAAGGGACTCTAGGCTGTTTGCATTTGGTCTGAACGGCCAGCGGAGGCAGAGAAGAACTAGCCCGGGCCTGGGCTCTGCATAAGCTTGTCTTAGCCTGTCACTGGTCATTTCCCCCCAATGCCGAGCCCCCCCTTCGCTCAGATTCTCTGTATTGTCTTTGTATCCCCTTTTCTGTCCCTTGCTCGGTCACCTTTCTCATATGTCTCATTGTTATCTCCACTGTACATATTTGATATCTCCGGTGAACACATTCTTCCTCTCTTACGTCTCCTCTCTCTTTGCAAGTTTCCCGGTTAGATTGCCTCGGTTCTCGTGTGCCAGTGACATCTTTCATAATCTTGAAGTATATGTAACTTGAATAGATATATCAGATATATATAAAGCTCTTATGGGCTCCTTGAGGGCTTTCGACCCCACTTTGAGCCGTATATCTACCTCCTAGGGTACCCATGGCGCCCAACCCGTCATGTTGCGAAATGATCTATTCCCAACAAGTACAGCCTTTCTGTCGCCAACGAAACTTATAGCTCGAGAATTGTTTAAGGACCTGTCGATGGCACCCTTTGACTGCTGAAAGTCGGAAAAATGCTCGGCATCATGTACATGCCGTCGACGCCAACCAGATCCCAATACACTGGGAAGAGTTATGGGACAGGATGGGTATTCAGAAAGAAGCGACATTCTTGCACCTGAGCCGTTACTTCGGGATAGGTGCGTTGTGTGGGCAGTCGTCGACATTCGTTGTACGGCCAAATACAACACGTTCCTTCAAAATGTAGTTCTGATGACGATAAGAATTCCTTCTGTACTGATCACAAGAGGAGTGTGCCCGGAGACATGAGCAACACGAGTGAGAGGGGCTCACCACCTTCGTCATCCACATTAATAATATTGGTGGAGGTACTTACCGTGTTACATAGGAACGTCATGAAATCCATCCATCCTGTTCAAAATCCTCCTCTTCCCTGACTTTTCCGACTTTCCTCTTCCTCAGACATTCCGGTATGTCTTTGACACCTTCAGAGTCCCTGGTGAAGTGCGACAGCTGGCGCAATTCACTACAATCGGTCAATCCAATGCGAGAGGACTTTTCTGAGCGAGACGGACCAAACCTCCCAAGGAGTGCGGTCTATCTGGAAAGAAGGGGCCAAAGAATGATGAAAGAATATTATCATCATGGAGGCGGCATGGTGCGAAATCTGCAAATCGTCTATATGATGACTACATCGCAAACGCGCTCAGCAGAAGCCTGAAGGTAGTCCAAGATCGTGCGTATCGGGTCAACAGTTGGCGGACTCTTTTCGGTGACCCCGACTTGAGTGGTAATTGGGACACACATCCTGATGGATATGGTGAGGTCAGAGCGGCTTGTAGGATGGCAAGCGTGCCATTGGTGGGCAGCACTGCAGCAGGGATGGGTCGTGACTTTGTAGAATCGATAAACGTGGCTGTACACAATAAAGAAGGACGGCTACTTACAAATATATATTTGAGGCCACAGGGAGCGGTATATCAGCTATGACTGAAGCATGACGTGCTGGAGTCGTGTTGGGCACTTGTTGGCTCACACTGAACAATTTGTCATGACGCCTTACGGAAATGGAGGCCCGGGCCGGGGTTCCCATTGACAATTTTCCTCGCCAGTATTTCGTATCATACGAAACTTTATGCAAGCGAAGAAAGCTTTCATACGCACACTTCACTCCTCCCACGAAGTTGAGGTCATTGATATGGTGGCCAACGTACTCGACAACTATCCAGGGCCATGTTATATGTGCTTAAATTTTCCTTTGAGCCAGCCTCATCCCTGGAACTATACTTGACTTGGAGCATTGTCATACTTATGGTGAGCGTCCTGCTAAAGTTTTCACGAAGACCGTCATGATTCCTTGTCTTCTCAAGATATCAACTTCCTCAAGGCTGAAGACGTTTGCGTGAGTCTGTATTGGTCTTTGGCGGTGCGCCCCACCTCGGGTGCGCCAAGCATTTTGAGAGTTATGCAACAAAGGGATGGGCCCGTAGCAAATGAAAGAGTTGGTTGATCTCTGGGAATTTGATTCTCCAAGCTCCTGACGCACGTTTGCTTGTAAATCTTTAAGGGTGTTTATAATCTCAAAAGTCCTGAAGGCCGACGTCTTCGTAGCCCATCACGAACTGTCCCCTCCGCACCCAGATTCCTTCGAGGGACCCCGGTGTGGCGCAGCCGCTAAACTAGCCCTCCCTTGAGACACTTCCACATATCCCCTCAGTGTCTCTGTACACAACGTATGTGTCCATTCCGCGGTATTTCGCAGCTTATTGACAAGAGGGCAACAGAATACACTGCCTGGTCAAACTGGTCCATCTTCTACCCTGGCCGGGAGATAAACAAGAGCATTGAGCTGCTCCGGGGTTAAACTGTATCTGCAACTACTCGCACCAGTGAGCCGTATGTTTCCCGGGGGCTTTACGGGTGCTTCTTCAAGAACCTGATACGGGTCAGCCTGTGTATGTGCTTTTGCTTATGCTGTGTTTTTCGTAGGTCCGATGCCATCCCAATCTTGGACATGTGGTGTCATCCCGAGGTGTGAGTGGACTTCATCCCGCCGTATGTCAGCTTGACTAATGCCGGGAAGGTCTCACGCTGCGGCATGCATCGGTGGACCATGAATTCAAGTTCATTTGTCCTTCTCAACGAGATAGCTTGTGGATTAAGCATTTGAACAAGAGAAATCCTGCATGAGTACTTGCGGCTCAGGAGTTCGTCAATGTACTTTGACTCCTTATGTTTGACGTTCGCATCGGATTACACACCAAATAGACAATCAAGCTTAACCAAGCCCAGCGACTTTCGCTCGAAGAAGAAATATATGACTTAATTCGAAAGTCGAAAGAAATGAAATGAAATGAGAAACTTCGGTGCGGGCTGAGATCGAAATGGCTATGTCGCGCATATGCGCGCATATACGTGCATATACCCAGCGCATCCGCGATATGCATAGCCCCAAGGTAGGGCCCCCATCAGATCTGGCTGTCTCAGATCTCTGGCCTCCGTGCGTAGCGTATTCCTGTGAGCCATCCACTTTTTTGTCGCTCTCATCTCCTTCTGACGCTCTTCCCACCATTGCCAGGTACTACTCACATTAGTCTATGCAGTCCATGCAGAAAAGAACATACTACTGCGATTGCCAAGAAAAATGCAACGGTGTGCGAAGACAAGTCGGAAAAACCACATACTACGCGCACAAAAAAGATCGCAGTCCTTTGTCCCTACTCTCACCAGAACTCCAGCAGTTCCTGAATCAGTATGCGGCTCTTGTGCACCGCACCCCTTCGAGTAACGCAGAGAGCTCGACACGTCCTCGAAATAAGCGATCGCGTCTGTCAGAGGCTGGAGAGAACCGCGATAATGTTACTATCAATATAATCTCGCATCAGCGTATTCAGGGGCGCTGACTGTTTTACGACAGGATGGACCCTCCCTCTCGCTCGATTCACTCATAGGGCCATCTGTACAGCCCGATGCACCTGTGTGCGGTCACGGTGATATCCAGAGTACCGCCGGGCCTGGAAACCTGGAACAAATGTACCCACAACTATCCTCACCGCCGAAAAACAGTCTTCTGCTCAGAAGGCCCCCTCGCAATGTCGATGGCACTGCATAGTAACTACACTCAGAATAGGTACGAGGCTATACTGATCCGTAGACTTCACTTTACTGACATATTATCAGCTCTGGAATCATACTCCTCCCCCTTCTTGACGCATCCATTCCTCTGACCTGCCCAAGATGTCCCACCTGGGACGCGATTTTCCATGATGCTGTCTGCTATCCAATGCCCCTGTACAGGCCCACCACTGTTTCACCTCACGTTCATGCGTCCACATAAAGATTCTGGAATTGTCACATGTCACAAGTCGTCCCGAGGTTGATACAGTTTGATAAGACCCGATTTTATTTGTTCAGACTGTTGTGCATGTAAATTGATCCCATTCGATGAAATGAATTGTATTAGAATCAGTGCAATGCCAAATTCCATCAGTTGTAATCAGATTATAGCAATTACTTCGATAAGATTATTACACGCGTGATATGAATCGATTTTTATCGAAGAATGGCTTGCTTTTTCGGACCAGATCAAACTGGGTCAAATGCTTGACGCTGTTTGATTTAGTCTGATCTGATTCGCACGATATTTCACTGGGAATCAAGGTTCGACGACAATCATGCTAAATTATCCAGAAAAAATAGATCGCGGTGTGATCATTACAATAAAAGTGGTAGCACAACCTGTGAACGCATCGTGATAGCCAATATGATGTTACTCCTTTACAGACTCCGCACGGTATGCTCGGACAATAATTGTACAACGTCTTGGTGCCCACTACGTGGCGCTAAACAAGAAGGGGTATCACCAAATCTGTCACATGCATTGAGATCCGCGCCGTGTTCCAGTAGCAATCGCATGACTGCAAGACGTCCTTGCGCTGATGCCTGATGTAGTGGGGTTCTGCCAATTTTATCGGGCATATTAACCACTGCCCCTCGTTCGAGGAGCATTCGAGCAAACTCGAGGTGACCATGTTTCGCTGCAGAGTATAAAGGGGACCAGCCATCTTGGTCTTGGGCATTGATATCTACCCCGCGATCAAGTAGCCGTCGACCAATCTCTACATGTGCGTCATCAGCACCCCAGGACGCTTCAATTAGTGGAGTCCCCTGCCAACGGCCCCGGATGTCCAGATTCAGGAAATGTTCAATGAGTATTGAAAAAATGCCGACGTGCCCAATCCTTGCAGCTGCGTGTAACGGAGTCACGTAAACACCACCCATGGCATGTACATCTTCCGGATGCTTAGCGAGGAGGTGTTCTGTCAAGTCCCGAAATCCTAATAGTGCGGCATAATATAGAGGAACCGCTTTAGGTCTCTCGGGTTTAGTTGACTTAGAAGAAACACGATCTGGGTCATAAAGCCAGAGCCAAGTTGCAAAGTGTGGCTTGTCCACATCAAAAAGACATTCCATCCCAGAATTGATCCGTGATGACACATCCCCAAATCGAGCATGCTCGATCCAGTGCTTGGCAGCATATCCGGCCAGCGGGAAGTTGTTGATAGTGTCTTTGTCGATTCCATCATTCAATCGGAGGAGAACACCGAGAGATGCTTGTGCAAGGATCGTATGCGCAGACTCGAGGGGAATGTGATAGCACGAGACGTCTCTATTCGACTCCGCAAGACGATCCGACGTCAAGTACTCCTTGACTGAGAAGTGGGAGAATTGGACCATCCGCGAATCCTTGCCCTTGACAACGATGACCAGACTCGAGCATGCCGACATCACTGCCTCTTCTTGATCCTCCCAACGCCAAGTTGGATCCAATTTCGGTACCCCTTCCGCGTTGAAATCGACAGCAAGGACTTCTGCCAGTTCCTCGACATGAAGAGGGCGAACAGACGCAACAAGGCAATGCAACAATCGACGTGCATATCCTTGATTCGACTTTCTGATCTCCCTCAATATCCGCTCATATGTCTCGTCCAGGCTTTCTGGTAATTCGTCCAGGATACGCCGCACGCTTGGGGGGAAACAGTGACGTAGAACTTCCAATTGGCAAAACGTCCACCTAAACCTGAATTGCGTTAATACGATGATTTATGAATACGCGACAACATACACTTACATGCCTTCCGCCTTTTCTGGTAGTGTCTTGATAACTAGTTCCTTATCTTCATCCCGCCATCTCCCCATCCTTCGGTCGGAGTGCACAAATGACTTGACAAAGTCGGCGATATCCTGCTTTTGTCCACTTTCGTCATGAAGTGAGACAGTGTTTCTGGCTAACGGTTGGAGGACCATCTGAATCTCGAGTTCCGGGCGACTAGTAACGCATATGTGTACAGTTGGAAGGTGAAGGGTGACAAGTTCGTCGACGAGCTTGAGCACCTCTTCTCGCGGAGACGGAAAACTAGACGTAATCGGGCATTCATCAATTGCGTCGATGATGATGTAAGTAGGGTATTGCGCCTCCGAGCTTAGCATTTCTTTGAGACATCCTATCATAGCCCGTTCATTTGGCTTCCGAACCCCACGATCATGGGAAGAATAGAGTCGGGAGAGGATGTCACAACAGGGATCAGAGCGAGCGGAGAGCTGGATGAGGAGGGAAGGGAGTAGGTTTTGCAGCTTTTGCTTGTCGACGTCCCTGAAATCGAAATAAAAATACGCCATCAAGGCTCTCCCACCAGTATGCAAGATCATAATATCTTGAATGATCGAGGAGCTAGAGTTCACCATGTAAGCGCAATAAGGTAGAACGAGTCGAGAAAGACAAACCTGAGTACGCTCTTGCCTGAGCCCGCTATGGAACCAAGATGATCAGGACTGATAGCACGAAGTAAAGTCTAGAAAGTCTCACGCTTTCCGTGTATCCACAAGAAAGTGCCAGTGGCCTTCCATTCCTTGAATATACTGCCTTGAAAGAACCATTGAGCTGAACCGTCGTGGCGAGCTTTGTACGCAATGTTATGGTTGGTGGATGGATCTGAAGGCGAAAGCCACTGAAGAAGATTATCGCGAAGCAGGGTTCCTGTGAACGGTCTAAGCTTTCAGAATGAGAAGCAGGGAGGGCGAAGAGACGACGAACGATCGATATCATCCAGTCTGCGATCGATACCTTGGACCCTGTCCCCGACATCTTTCATCTCTTCATCCATACTTTGGACCTTGTCACCCACGCCTTGAATCTTGTCGTCGGCACCTTGCACTCTATTGTCAACACACCGAACCATTTTGCCGACATTTTGCACGTCGCCCTCGATGTCTTGTACCCTCTTGTCAACGCCCATCACTTTCCCCTCCATGTTGTGGGCCATCTTCAGCTGCTCCGCAGCCGCCATCTTCGCCTCTTCCTGCGTCAATCTGTCCAATCTCCGTAGACTATCCTCGATATCTGTGTCGCCAATCAACTTCTTTATATACTTCTCTGAGAAGTCCGGGTCAACCAACAGCCGCAAACCAGCTCGAAATCGTTAACATACTCATTCGCCCACGCTTCACTTCCTTGGTTGCGATACCAATGATGGCCAGTACCTCCGCTAATATCTCCACGGTTATTTCTGTCATCGCCGTCGTAGGTGGCACCTCGATGTAGATTTCGAGTCGACGGAAGAAGTATTCAATCCGGCTGAAGAGATCGAGGAGAATGCCTTGGCGTGCATCGACATCTCTAGCCGCCTGAAAATTTGCCGTCAAGATGGACCAACAAACGAAATGAAATGATGGCTAACCAAGAGGAGAACTCCGATGCCAGCAAAAACCGCCTTTGCCGGAGAGAACACCTGGAACCGGCGTTAGAGCACAATGTTTCATCAAATGACGGTATCGGTGATAATTACTAGACCAACTCCCTCGCCAAGCGTTGCGGAAAATGCATAAAGGATGCTGACGGTTGGAGTGAGATATTTTGCGAGTGGTTCATGGCCACTCTGGGATTCATCGAACGAGGGGATTTGTGCTCGGAGAACGGCGAGGATCGCATCGGGTGTATCACAGGATTGAAGCTCGGTGGCTAGAGGATGTGATGTGATGTCGTTCCCTGTCTTCTTCTTGTAGGCTTTGAAAGCAGAGGAGAAGGCGGAATTGAAGTTGGAGTGCGAAGTGGATGTGGAGGGTGTACTGTACATGATAATGGGAAGTAGGGGGAGGGATTGAAAGGCGATGAATGGGATGCTATGGGATGACTAAGTGATGACTAGCGATTAGTAGACGCCCAAATGAGCGCCGAGCGCCTTTCATTGGGCTCGCGTTCAATTTGTTCGCCCCGCGCGATGTCACGTTAATAATGGGCCGTTAGCTGTGCAGGGTGCGTATCATATCCACTATGTTGCGATGTTCCCTTTGACCGAAAGACAGCTATGATTTTCTAACTTGTACATGGCTCAGGCTTCAAATTTTTCTAAAGGGCTTTTGGCTATTTGAACTTGGCATGAACGGCTAGCTGCCTGCACTGGCGCAAGGATTGGCTTCTGCGTTGTCTCAACTTGGCCCAATCACTGTTCCTCCCCCAGTTCCGCCTCCACTTACCCCTTCCTTTACTTCTTCCTTCCTCTTTCCCTCATATATAGCAAAGCATGCAATTTGAATAGTTACAGCAGAAATATATACCTTGCTACGCACCCAATGACCCGGGTGTCTAACCCCGTGCCGTCTTGTCGAAAAAATGTTCAAACTCCCACCGAGCACAGACATAATGTCGCCCACGGAACTTATATACTGTTAATATACACCGGGGGAGAGTGTATGCCTTCAGTTACAAAACTTTCGCAGTTCTCAGGGTTCAGAGAACGATGGCTTCTACGATGAGTGTTATGGGAAACGAAGGCATTCAGATGTAGTATTCTTGCATGAGCTGTTTCTTCGGGGAAGATGCGCTATGTGGGCGGTAACTGTAACCATTGAGATTCGTTGTACAACCAAAAGCAATACAACTCCTAGTAAGTCGTGGTTCTGATGACAACAAGAATACATTCCATACCGATAACAAGATATCAATGCCCAGAGATGCGAGTGACATGAGCGAGGCGAGCTCGCCACCTCCGTCCGAGTCATCACTGCGTCAAGCAGGGACGTCATGGACACTATCCTTTCGGTTTACAATCCTCCTCACCCTTGACTTTTCCGTCTTTCTTTTCCTCAGGTATTCTGGTATGTCCTTGACACCTTCAGTCCCCAGCCGAAGTGCGACCACTTCTCTAATTCACCACAATCAGCCAATTCAACGCGAGAGCATGTTTCTGCGTGAGACGCACCAAACCTTCTTGGGAGTGCAGTCAATCCAGCGATGATGGGACCGAAAGATGGGAGGATATCAAGGTGACAACACGGTGACGTAGCGGGTCCTCGGGACATCGCGAACACACGGAAAGTAATCCAAGATGGCGCGCATCTGGTCGGCGGTCGGCGGAGTCCTTTCGATGCCCTCTAGGTCGAACTTGAGCGGCGTTTTTAACGCACTTCCTGGTGGATAAGGTCGTGACAGAGCGGCTTGTAGGATGGCAAACGGCATATCGGAGGACGGGTTGTGGCTTGATAAAATCGATAAGCGGGGGAGCGCACTATGACCATGCTAGCGTCGAAGAACTCCTGCTTGAATACAGATAGTTGAGGCTATACGGAAGGCGATTTCAGCAGATGATGTTTATCGGACCCAGAGTACATGTTGTGTTCGATATTCGGTTAGAGCTGGATGCCGGATGTCACACAGAGACGGTTTCTCGGCACTCCTCTGCTTCAAATTTTCCTCGCCACGCCACAATTTTCTGGCGTGGCGACATCTTTACTTCGTATGACTCTTAAACTGCATTACAAATGACGAAGGCGAAGATAGCTTTCCTTTACTCCCACCCATAAAATCACAACGATAAATTGATCAGGTGGTCAGTGACGAGTCTCCATTTTTCGCGCAGGATATCATGATTCCTTGTCTCAATATTTCAACCTCGAACTATCTCCAAGCGGAAGATATTGCCGTGAGACAGTAAGGGTCAGTTGATGCCTCCCTCCATCGAGCGTTTTGTGAGTTAGCTAACAATGGGGATTGAGCTGCGACGAACAAGTAAGTTGATCTTGAACAATCTGATTCCACTGGCTCACATTCGTCTAGAAAGGTTCGTATTTTCGAAAGTCCTGAATAGTGTTCTCGTAGCCAAGAGGCAAACGTTGTCTGGGCCGTTCCTTCTTATTCCCTGTGTTCCATTACTGTCCATCGAGGAGATTTGAACCCACCCCGCAGGAGACATATTCACTCGGATCTTCCAATCTCACTTCCTTTTGGGGTCTTTCAAGAAGGGACGGTTATGCAGGTTCTCCTTTGCTTCTTTAACCGTCCAGCCTTCGATGACTCTGGAGAGTTCAGGCCTCAGGAAGAGTATCAGTATCTCTTGGGTTTGTCCTTCTTTTTGATACTCCTACAGGTTTCCATCTAGCCATAGACCATCACGAACATCGAATTTCGCGTGCCCTGCGGTATCGTGTCCATGGCATACATCTAGCGTGATGTAGGTGGTGTACAGCGGTCCATGGGACCATTTCGGCACATTGTCTAGCAAGAGCTCAGACGCCCTGCTTAAATCATATGCTTCATGAATGGTTCAGGGTGTTGGGGGGAATCAGTTCTCAGTATGTTATGCATGTACTATCTACTCCCTTCGAACCTGACCCACTCTCCTCCAGACTGAATCATCGCGACTTGGTCAGATCTCCATCTCGCTCTAAGTCGATGGCCATTTGCCGTTTACTATGTTCTATTTATGGCTTTCATCCAACGACGAGTGGCCGTATCGCCGTTAGCAGGTAACAGCTTGTTTTCCCCACCCTACCTCTATGCTAAATGTTCGCTGAAGTATACTATGATTCGGCCATCTCCCTGTACCCGAGAACGAAGGGACAGCTAACTTAGGGCCTACCCCCTGTGATAAGATACAGCCCAGGGGCTCTTCTCAGGGTATTTTGTGTCGGCGTTAGTACGACCATGACAAATCACTGTGTCTGTTGGTCAGCATCATTTCATCAATTGTCATGTGGGCGTCCATGTTCGTACTACTTTCGCTTCTTCTACTGGCGTACTCCTAGCATCAACATGGCGGGATGTAAGGGTGTTGCCAACCCCCGCTCAATCTGACTCACACCATCACCTAGATTTTGATTTGCGTTCCGCTGACTAGAACTGTCGTCCCTTCACATGCTAATTCCTGAGGAATTAGCCGAGTGGCTTCGATCTCTTATAATCTAACATGGCAGTCATGCCAACTTTGGAGCGACAAGCTCAGGAGCTTCATTGCGGTGAGTCTGTTGCTGGTATGAAAACACGCCTTAGTTCGTCACATACCATGGCACGAGGACTCTGAACAAGCTCCGCTGTCGACACGCTCCAGTCTGATTGGCATTGTTCACGATGTGAGACTGCGGTGAGATGGTCCAATGCCAATAACTCTTTGATTGAGAAATGAGTGAAAACTGCACTACTCAGGAAGTTTTATCTGTCCTCGAGTTGGGCTATTTTCCTCCTTCTCTGTGAAGGAGGTCTTGACAACGGATCGCCCGCCGCTTCCCACGGAACCTTACGGTGATCCAATACTTTACCTTTCCAAAGCCCAGTCAGATCTCCATTCACTGGATCAGCCCGGATAGTCAAAGATAGGTTCGGATGACGTTGATTGTTGTATGTAATTATTACCTGCGACGTAGTATATTAGCGGTGGTAGTCTCAGCTTCCAAAGAAAGGCCAACACCGAATTGTATCGTTTTTGGACTACCATTGTAAGGGCGCAACAAGTGAAAAGCATCCCAATATGGGGGTATTGACGACATGGAAGCGATCTTCGCAAGCACCACACATCTCCCCTTGTTTCATGCCCTTCCCGTCCATCTCACGCCCGGCGCTCGACCTTTTCCCCGATCGTGCCCGCCCAGCGCCTCTCATCACGCCGTTGCCTCCCTTGACGCTACCCCAGTTCCGCAATTCTCCGATCACCAGCCTCATCTTCATCTTCATCTTCATCTTCATCTTCATCGCCTCGCCTTCGCCCTCCTCCGTTCTGCCATTCCTGCACGCCAACTTTCTCCACTCCGAGGTCATACCCCGCTTGCCTCCCTGCTCTGATTTCCCTCGATCGTTCCCCCATGCCGCCCTTTCTTTTGTTCCGAAATCTACGCGTCAATTCCATTGGCCTCATCTACGACCTCCCCTCCCTCACTTTTGTGCCTCGCCATTGCTCGTCTCGCCTCTGATGTTCCCATTTTCCTCTTGTTCAATGTCTTTGGTACTGATACTCAACTAGATTTGTCTTCGGTCATTCCTAATCCTGTGCCTCGTGTTATCCCACTTATCTCAAAGATCGTCAATGCCATGCATCTATATGTTCCGTGATTTAACAGTAGTTTAATCAGAAATGGTACTTTTGTAGGTCCCCTTCGCACCCCGATTCCTTTGAGCGAATCTGGTGTGGCGCAGCCATTAAACTAAACCCCCTCCATACACTTCTGCATATCCCCTCAGATTCTCAGTATCTCTGCATACGACGTATGCGGCAATTGGGCGGTATTTCGCAACGTATTGACATGAGGGCAACAGAGTACACTGCGTGGTCAAACTGGTTCATCTACTATCCTGTCCGGGAAGCGAACAAACGCATCGAGCTGCTCCGCGGGTTGGGCTGTGTCCGTAACCACTCGTGCCAGGAGTCGTGTATTTCCGGTGAGCTTTGCGGGTGCTTCTTTGAGAAGTTAATGCAGTTCACCTGCATACGCGGCGGAGCTGTTCAGGCATATCTTGCGATCTTGCGTATGTTGTGCTTTCACAGATCCTGCGCTATCCCATCCGACATGTGGTGTCATCCTGGGTGGGGTGTGGGGGACCTCATCCCGCTGACCGTCACTGCATCCCAGCGTATTTCAACTTTACCGACGCCGGGAAGGTTGCGTACCGCGGCAAGGAACGACGTCGAGTTCATTTATCCTTCTCAATCGTATAGCTTGTGGGTTGGGCATTTGAACAAGAGAAGCCCTGCACGAGTGTTTGCGGCTCAGGCGTTATGTTTGAGGTGTACATACCGTAGCATAAACAGAGAATTAAGATTCTCTACGAAAACCGTGCTCATTTCATCCAGAAACGATGAGCCTCGGTGTCGTCATTACAGTAAAAGTAGTAGCACAATCTATAAACACACCGAGATAGCCAAAAAGATGACGCTACTCCTTTACAGATTTCGCACTGTACTCGGACAATAATTGTACAATGTCTTGGTGCCCATGACGTGATGCTAAACTGGAGGGGGTATTGCCAAATCGGTCACACGCATTGAGATCCGCACCGTGTTCCAGTAACAATCGCCCGATTACGAGATGACCGAACTCTGATATCACATGCAGCGGCGTTTTGCCAGAGTAGTCGGGGGTATCAATTGCTACACCTCGTTCAAGTAGCATTCGAGCAAACTCGATGTGTCCAGTGAGGGCCACAACGCCGATAGGAGTCCAGCCGTCTTCATCTTGGGCATTGACATCTGCCCCGCGATCAAGTAGCAGTTGCCCAATTTCTACATGTCCGTCATCAGCGCCATAGGCCGCCTCATGTAGTGGAGTCCCATGCCAATGGCCCCGGATATCCAGATTCGGGAAATGCCCAACTAATAGTGAAACAATGTCGGTATGCCCAAACCTCGTGGCTGCGTGTAACGGGGTTACACGGATACCACCCATGGCGTGTACATCCTCAGGATGATTAGTGAGGAGGTGTTCTGTCAAGTCGTGAAATCCTAATAACGCGGCATAATATAGGGGACCTGCTTTAGGTCTCACGGGGCGTCTGGTTGACATGGAGGGTCCACCATCTGGGTTATAAAGCCAGAGCCAGGTCGCAAAGTGTGGCTTGTCCGCATCAAAAAGATATTCCATCCCAGACTTGATCCGTGATGACACGTCCCCAAATCGAGCATGCTCGATCCAGTGCCCGGCAGCATACTCGGCCAGCGGGAAGTTATTGATAGTGTCTTTGTCGATTTGATCATCCAATCGGAGAAGAACACCAAGACATGCTTGTGCAAGAATCGTATGCGCAGACTCGAGGGGAATGTGATAGCACGAGACGTCTCTACTCGACTGCGCAAGACGATCCGACGTCAAGTACTCTTTGACTGAGAAGTGGGAGAATTGGACCATCCGTGAATCCTTGCCCTTGACAACGATGACTAGACTCGAGCATGCCGACATCACTGCCTCTTCTTGATCCTCCCAACGCCAAGCTGGGTCCAATTTCGGCACCCCTTCCACATTGAAATCGACAGCAAGGACTTCTGCCAGTTCCTCGACTCGAAGCGGGCGAACAGATGCAACAAGGCAATTCAACAATCGACGTGCATATCCTTGGTTCGACTTCCTGATTTCTCTCAAGATCCGCTCGTAGGTCTTGTCAAGGCTCTCTGGTAATTCGTCCAGGATACGCCGCACGCTTGGGGGGAAACAGTGACGTAGGACTTCCAATTGACAAAACGTCCATCTAAACCTGCATTGTGTTAAAAGGATGGTTTATGACTACGTGACAGCACACACTTACATGCCTTCCGCCTTTTCTGGAAGCGTGCTGATAACGAGCTCCTTGTCTTCATCCCGCCATCTCCCCATCCTTCGATCAGAGTGCACAAACGACTTCACAAAGTCCGCGATATCCTGCTTTTGTCCACTTTCGTCATGAAGCGAGACAGTGTTTCCGGCTAACGGTTCGAGGACCATCTGAATGTCGAGTTCAGGGCGACTGGTAACACATATATGTACGCTTGGGAAGTGAAGGCCAACAAGTTCGTCGATGAGGTTGAGCACCTCTTCTCGCGGAGATGGAAAACTAGACGTAATTGGGCATTCGTCAATTGCGTCTATGATGATGTAAGTAGGGAGTTGTGCCTCCAAGTTTAGCATTTCTTTGAGACATTTTATCATAGCGCATTCGTTAGGCTTCCGAACTCCACGGTCGTGGGAGGAATAGAGTCGGGAGAGGATGTCACAACAGGGATCAGACCGAGCGGAGAGCTGGATAAGGAGGGAAGGAAGCAAGTTTTGTAGTTTTTGCTTGTAGATGTCCCTGAAATCGAAATAAAAATAGGCCATCAAGGCCTTCCCAGCGTCGTGCAAGGTCATGATATTCTGGATGATCGACGAGCTGGAGTTCATGATGTAAGTCCGATGAGGTAGAACGTGCCAAGAAAGGACAAACCCAAGCACACTCTTGCCTGAGCCCGCTATAGAACCAAGATGATCAGGGCTGATAACACAAATTCTCAGGAAACTCACGCTTTCCGTGTATCCACAAGAAGGGACCTGTGGTCTTCCATTCCTTGAATATACTACCTTGAAAGAACCAATGAGCTGTGCCGTCGTGACGGGCTTTGTTTGCAATATTGTGGTTGATGGAAGGGTCTGGCGGCGAAAGCCACCGGAGGAGATTATCGCGGAGCAAATTTCCTGTGAGTGAATCTGAAACTTCGGAATGAGAAGCAGGAAGGAAAAGAGACGACGAACGATTGATATCATCTAGCTTGCCATCGACCCTGTCCCCGACATCTCTCACCTCCTCGTTGATACCTTCGACCTTTTCATCGATGCCTTGAATCTTGTCGTCAACACCTTGAACCATTGTTCCCACATTTTTCACATTGCCTTCGACGTCTTGTACCCTCTTGTCAACACCGATTACTTTCCCTTCCACGTTGTGGGTCATCTTCAGCTGCTCCGCAGCCGCCATCTTCGCCTCTTCTTGCGTCAATCTATCCAATCTTCGTAGACTATCCTCGATATCCGTGTCGCCGACCAACTTGTTTATATACTTCTCTGAATAGAGTCCAGGTTAACCAACAGCCACAAATCAGCTCGAGATTAACTCACTCATTCGCCCACGCTTCACTTCCTTTGTTGTGATAGCAATGATGGCCAGAACCTCTGCCAATATCTCCACGGTTATTTCTGTCATCGCTGTCGTAGGTGGCACCTCGATGTAGATTTCGAGTCGACGGAAGAAGTATTCAATCCGGCTGAAGAGATCGAGGAGAACGCCTTGGCGTGCGTCGACATCTTTAGCCGCCTGAAAAATTTGCTGTCAAGATGGACCTCAAAACGAGACGAAACGATGGCTGACCAAGAGGAGCACTCCTACGCCAGCAAAAACCACTTTTGCAGGAGAGAACACCTGAAATCAATGTCTGAGTACAAATCTCAACAAAGGATAGTGTCGTGATAATCACTAAGCCAACTCCCTCGCCAAGCGTTGCGGAAAACGCGTATAGGACGTTAATGGTTGGAGTGAGATATTTTGCGAACGGTTCATGTCCACTCTGGGATTGATCGAACGAGGGTATTTCTCTTCGGAGAACAGCAAGTATGGCATCAGGTGATTCACAGGATTGAAGCTCGGTAGCGAGAGGATGCGAGGTGATGTCGTTCCCTGTCTTTTTCTTGTAGGCTTTGAGAGCAGAGTTGAAGACGGAATCGAGGTTGGAGCGCGAAGTGGATGAGGAGGTATTATAAGACATGATGTGGCTTGTGCAAGGAGTGCTAAACGCATAAGGGGAGGTGCCCCCACCTCCCCCCATTCGATAAGTAGCCGCCCAAACCTTTGGTATTAGGGTTTCACGCTGTCTACGCGACGGCGAAAACGCTCATGTAACGCAAGGCTGTATGGTGCGCATATCCACTGAGGTTCCATCTGACCGAAGGGGCATCCATTATTTGCCGACTTGGAAACGACACCGGCCTCAAATGGCTTTAGGCTATTTGCATTTGATCTGAACGGCCAGCGGACGCAGAGGACTGAGGCTGCCCCCGAGCCTCTGCGTGGGCTAGCCAGATCATTTCATGATGCTTCTCCCCCAATATTAATGTCTTTGTCGAGGCCTCTTCGCTCAGAGTCTGTGTTGTCTCTGGGCCGTGCCGCCTTTTCTGTCCCTTGCTCGTTCGCCCTTCTCACCCGTCTCATGGTTATCTCCACTGTACACTTTTTATATGACTCCATCCGTAATCAGGGCGCACGTTCTTCCTCTCTTATATCTCCCCCTTGACTCTCTCGTTGCACGTTTCTCGGTTCGATTGCTTCAGTTCTCGTATGGCATCTTTTATAATCTTGTAATATTTGAATAGATACATCAGAAATATCCGCAGCTCTCATGCGCTACTTGAGGTACTCCAGATCATCTTGAACCATATATCTACCTCGCAAGATAGCTATGGCGTCCAAACCGTCCTGTCGTTCACGAAACTATATAGCCTGAGTATTATTCAACGATCATAGGCTCAGGGGCACTTCTTGGCTGCTAAGATGCTCGACATCAGGTATATGTTGTAGGCGCCAACGAGATTCCTGTGCACCAGGAAAGAGCTAGGGGACACGAAGGGTGTTCAAAGAGGTGACATTTGTGCACTTGAGCCGTTACTTCAACGTAGGTACGCTGTGTGGGAATCGTTGACATCGTCGTACGACCACGACCAAATACGATCCCTAGTAAGTTGTAGTTCCGATGACGGCAAGAATGCCTCCTATACTGATAGCAAGCGAAGTGTGCCCGAAGACATGAGCAAGTGAGAGGGGCTCACCACCTCCGTCATCTACGTTGGTGAGGGTACTTACCATAGGAACGTCATGAAAACCATCCCTCCCGTTTGAAAATCTCCTCTTCTCTGACTTCCCCGACTTTTCTCTTCCTGAGATATTCCATTGTCCTTGACCCCTCCAGAATTCCCCGGCCGAAGTGCAGCTGCTCGCGCGATTCATCACAATCAGTCAATTCAATACGAGAGGACTCTTCTGGGCAGGACGTACCAAACCTCAGGGAGTGTGGTCTATCTGGAAAAGAAGGGGTCAAAGAATGAGAGAATATTACCATCACGCTGGCGGTATGGTGCAGAATCTGCAGATAGTCAATATGACTACATCACGAACGCGCATGGAGGAAGCCTGAAGGTGGTTCAAGACCGTGGATACGGTGAGGACAGAGCGACTTGTAGCATGGCAAGCGCGTTATTGGCGGGCTGTAATAGATTGTGACTTGGTAGAATTGATAAATGTGTGATTGCACGACGAGGAAGGACGGTTACCCACAAGAGAGGTGTTTGAGACCACGAGAAGGGATATACCAGCAGTAATTAAATGAAGGACGACTAGCTGTTAAGCTCCACCGCTGTTGAGGACCGGGCCGAAGCGCCCCTGTCTGCAATTTTCCCTGCTACCGTGACTATTTTCTATTTTCTGGTATCTTCTTTTTAGTCAACCTTGCAGTCGAAACTGCATACAAAAAAGCATCAAGACCGCCTCCATACGCACACCCCACCTCACCCACAAAGTCGAGATTAGTGATACGGTGGTCAACGTAGTCGACGACTCTATCCAGGACCATGTCATATGTGCTCAAATTTTCCTTCGAGCCATCCTCACCTGTAGGAATAGACTCGACTTGGAGCATTTCCATACTTATGGTAAGCGTCTTCCTGAAATTTTCATTCGGACTATCATGATTCCTTGTCTCAAGATCTCAACTTTTTCAAGGTTGATGACGTTTGAGTCAGTATACAGTGTGGGTCTTTGGCGTTGTCCGCCCCAAGCGTTTTGAGCAATAAGGATGGAACGTAACAAATAAACAAGTTAGTAATCTCTGCGATTTGATTCTCCGAGCCCTTGACTCACGTTCGCTTATAATTTTCAAGGTCTTGATGGCCAACGTCTTCGTTGAGGCAAACAAGGTGTTCTGGGCAATTCTTGTTCTCCGTGTCGTCACTATCGATCGAGAAGACCGGATGTCCCCTCATCGGGCGACACATTCACCAGGATTTTCGATACTAGCTCCCTCTTGGGACCCTCAGAAAGGTCAATTTTGCCCGTGCCCTCTTGTTCCTTCCGGCGTTTAATGAACTCAACCATTCAGAGCGGTTTGGGGAAGGACATCTTCTGGGTTTGTCGCCCTTTTTTGGTGGTCCCACGGGAATTCATATCGCCGTTTAGTCATGGACCGTCACGAGTATCGAGTTTCACGCGTGTTGCAGGATTTGTGTCCATGGTATGCTTCTATCGTGATTTCAGTTACCAACACGCTAAATCTGTTATAGCGTCTTCCTTCTTACTTTGGATTCGCTGCGATCCCACATTCCGACATTTTCAAGATTTTATGTGCATTTTGGCAAAACACCTAGCAAGAGATCTGACACCCGGTTCAAATAAACGGCCTCATAAATGCTCTGGGTCGCCACTGGAATCAGTTCTCGGCGCGTAATACATCCGCCATCTACTCCTGAATTGGCGTCACACACTCCTCGGCATCGACATCCAAATTAGCTCGACACGACTGGGCTGATGTGACGTGACTAGATCGCTATCTAGCTTTAAGTCACTGGTGGTTTGCCGTTTTCTATGCTCTATTCATTACTGCCGTCCAACCAAGGGCTGCATTACCGTCAGCGGGCAACAACCGGATCCCTCTGATCTGTCTCATAACGTTGAACGTCTACTACTTCCACCATTTCCCGTGGCCAAGAATGGAGACAATCAACTCAGGTGTGACGGCCTAGGGGCTCTACATGGAGGATTCTGTGCTATCGTTATCATAACGCCTTGGTACGAGTTTGGTGTCTACAGGTCTATGAAATCTCATCGCGTAATCCAAGTGCAATGCGGATGTCCATATGCGTACTTTCGTCGTTCTCTGCATCGACCTGGCAGGATGTAATGGTGTTGCCATTCCATGCCCAGTACTACGAACACCTCATTCTGCTAAAGGCTAAACTCTTGGTTTTATCCCCTCTAAGGTGACATGGTGGCTATACAGATTCTGATAAAGAAGTTTACGGGTATCCTTGGCTTCCTTGCGCTGATCCCTGTCGCTCGTCCGAAAACATCCCGAGGTTCGTCACCAGTCACGGCACGAAGACTGAATACGTTCGGCCGTCGACGCGCTCTCATCTAATTGGCATTGTTCACGATGCGAGACAGTGGCGAGACGGCCCGACGTCAATAATTCTTTCACGGAGAAGTGTGAAAACGGCACTACTTGGGAACCTTAAACCGTCCTCGAGTTGGGCTATTTTCCTCCTTCTCCGTGGAGGAGATCTTGGCAACAGGTCACTTTGTCACGTCTAGCCGAACTCTACGGTGGCTCGGTATACCTGTCAACAGCTCAGACAAACCTCCCTTCACTGCATCAAGCTGGATAGACATAGACAGCTTCGGATAGCTTTCCCTGTGATAGCATCCTCCAATTTGAAGTAGGTTTGAGTCACGTAGCATTCACGCTATACTAGGTGGATGTCGTTACCACCCTTTCGTCTATTATCCGTAACGTAGTCAATATTTGTGGTGGTGGTCTCAGATGTTACGGAGCTATATAGATATAGATTCTAGTATGAACAAAAGTATCATGATGCGTCCAAGGAACCCCGTATTCTGAGTGAAATTTACAATTTCCCGGTACACATGCCTTGATGCTGCTCGAAAGGTGTGTTGTCGGATCGCGCCATGCTCTAGTAATTATAATCTCACGAATTCCGTCGGTCCGTCTTGTACCGCCGCGTGCAGTGCGGTTGTCGCCGTTGTCACCCGCATGAGGCCTGAGGCCTGAGGCATCAATTACCGCCCGACCAAATTCGAGCTGTCCGAAACTCGTCTCGGCGAACAAGAGGGCCCCAGCTATTATTGTCTTTGGCATTCGCATTGGCGCCATGACTGGGCGGTAGTGCTAGTGGTATGGAAATCAAAGTTAAATCAACAGGGAGTGGTGGACGAGAAGTGAACACACGATTGACGAGCATTGACGGCCGGGGCCATCGAGGATAACGGACATCAAAACACCCGGGTTGGAAGCACGCTCGCGAACAAGGTGGTTGCGTTAATGTCACCTCTACGCAGGAGAGACACCTCAATTATCCACATACCAGCGTTGTCAATGCGTAAGTGATGATACATCGCAAAGGGGTTGGGCCTCAACGTTGGGTGCTCAGTGGCCAGCCTGCTTTCCTGATAGTGGAGGGGTGGACGTGTAGCACGGCAGGAGTAGCAGTACAGTAGGACCAGCAACAAAACAGATGTCCAAGTTCGCATACAGGCTATACCCCAAGGACTTCCAGGTGGGTGGATGCTAGAAAAAAGGACATTTAGGGCAACACACTTCATAGTATCGGTCGCGGAACAGTGCGGACTCGGATATAATGACCGTCATGTATCAGATGACGATAAGATGGCGCACTCTAACTATGAGTGTGCCAGTGGATGTGATGAATATTTGGAGGGGTGCAGATGGTAACTTGACCAACCCGACCAACCCGAGAAGTTAGTCAACCTGGCAAAACATACTCCCCCTAAGCCAGCATATAGGAATGGGAAATGATCACGGTGATGGATATTCAGCGGCACACCGATGATCGCATTGTTATCTCCACTGTGCCTGCACTATCTCCATCTGTGCACAAGTTTTTCCCGTCTTGTCACTCCCCTTGACTCTCGATTAGCATGGCTCATGAATAGAACGGAACTGGTTCAATTTCAAGTAGCGCCTTTCTACAATCCTAGAAATAATATAATTGAGAAGACGCGTCAAAGATATCCAAAGCTAATGTGCATCCTGGGGCATTTGGAACGAGACATCCCAGATCATAATAAACGCTGGTGTTTACCTCGCATGGTGCCACTGGCGTCCATCCCGCCTCGTCCGTAAGATGTTCTACTGCTAAGGTGTAGAGGCGTTGTGTGAGTGGAAACTGAAATCGTAGACATTCGTTGTAGGACCAAAGATAATACAGTACGGAGTAGTTTCAAAGACAGGGATACCTATCGGACTTATAGCAGGAGCCCGAGACGCGTGCCTGGAGATAAGAGCAGCATGAGCGAAGATGCTCTTTGCCTCCGCCATGTACGTTGAGAATGGCACTTACTATCCTCGCGAAGGAAGGTCATGAAAACCATCCCTTCGGTTTATAATCCTCCTCTTCCTTAACTTCTCCATCTCTTCTCTTCCTCAGATATTCCAATATGTCCTTGACGCCATCAGAATCCCCAGCCGAAGCGCGACCGCTTGTCCAATCCACAATAATCGGCCATTTTAACGCAAGCGGACTCTTCTGAGCGAGACGCACTAAACCTTCTGGGGAGTGCGGCCTATCCGGCAAAGATGGCGCCGAAGGATGCGAAGATATCAGCGCGGCAACATGATGCGGATCGTCAACGTCGCGAACGCGCGGGAGGTAGTCCAAAATGGTGCGTATCTGGTCAGCAGTTGGCGGCGACTTCTCGATGACCTCTAGATCGAACTTGAGTGGAGATTTGGACGCACCCCCTGGCGGATAAGGTGAGGACAGAGCGGCTTGTAGGATGGCAAGCGCCCTGGTGGAGGGCGGCAAGGATGGGTTGTGACTTTGTAGAGTCGATGCGATCAGCGGCGAAGCACACCACAGAGAAGGATGCCGCTCACAAGATAGATACTTGAGGCTATGCAGAGGAAGATTTCAGTAGTTATTGAAGCATGACCAGTTATTGGGCTCACAATGGATCTTTTGAACGCAGACCACATGTTGTGTGGATGAGTTCGTTCGGATGAGCCCGTCCCGCGGGACGGGACACACTACATTGCCAGAAGAGTGCCGGAAGCGTTCGGAACTCTCCGTGGTCACAGAGTGGTCACAGCCACCCAGTGAAAATTTCCCACCAGGCGACACTGCACGCGCAAGGAGGGAGGTGACTTCCCTTCACACACCCCCACCTACGAGGTCGTGGTGATAAAGCGATAGCGTGGTCAATACCATTAACCCCTAGATGAGCTCAAGTTTACGTGAGTCATTCACATTCGTCGAAGCCATGGCTGGTAATGTTGTTACGTCCATTGTAAGTGCTTTCCTGAAAATTTGGCGCGGGCTCTCATGAGTCACTGTTCAAAGCATCGAGGGCCGCACGAGAATGGGCCTACCGAACCCTCTCGAGTTACGAAGTGATGCTACCGACGACTGGCATTGATGGATTTAATCCTGAAAAACCCGTTGTCCCCATCCCTGTTATCCCAAAGTGAACCTCGAGCAGTGATGAGTAAGTTCGCTGATCTCTTGCGATTAGATTCCCTTGACTTGCATCTGTTCAGAAGTCCTTGTGGAAGCTTGTCCTTTCGAAACTACTGAAAGCCGATAACTTCATTGCCAAAGGCAATCAGTGTAGTTGAGGTCGCCCATTGATCTTCGCGTCTTATCGATGTGATTGAGGGGGCTTGAAGTCTCCACCAGGACACAGGTGAGTCTTCCGCTAATTAGAACCTATGTCGTAGTCCCTGCATAGGCTGAATTCTCGAGGAACCGTTTCTCACAATGTGACGCAGTGGCTATGCCGCATCTGATATGAGATATTCGCGGGCTTCCTTAGTGTCGTCGCGGTGTTCCCTGTTGCTGGTTCGAAAACATCTCGTGGTTCATCGCCAGCTACGACAGGAGGTTTGTGAACGAGCTCGGCTGTCAGCATACTCCAATCTAGCTGGCATTGTTCGTGATGGGAGACAGCGGTGAGGCGGTCCGATGTCAATAATTCCTTTACGGAGAAGTGTGAAAATTGTACTACTTGAGAACTCTTATCCGTCCTCGAGTTGAGCTATTTTCCTCCTTCTCCTGAAGGAAATCTTGGCGACAGGTCACCTTACCACTTCCGTCGAACGCCATAGTTACTCAGTCTACTATCCGAAACAACCAGCCAGGCCTCTCTTCGCTGCATCAGCATTCTTTGACCTTACTACGTCGTGAAGTCGATGTTGGCGGCGGTTGTCTCAGCTAGTCTTACGCAGCTATCACAGATAGGTCGGCACCGAACTGTCTTCGGGTCACACATGTATCATGAAAGGGTTCAGATGCAGGTGGCGGGAAGACCCGATATGACAGACTAACACCCGGCCTAGGTCTGCGTGGTTCACCAAAGCCGATGTGCTCAGCGCAACGTTGACCGAAAATATCGGAATGAAGGCAACTAAAACAGTACCCACCAGGGTAGATAGCACATTACAATCTGGAATCTGAAGTACGAGTCGGCGGTCGTAGTCACTATTACTGCGCTTCTGAAACATCATGTGATAGCGCCTGCGAGTCGCCCTCACATGACGTTTCAGAATCGCCCAGCCGCACAGTCAGCCACCAGCCACCAGCCACCAGTCTCTTAAAAGCTTGGGATCTCGCCCATGGTTTCCGCACGATTGCTCGTCGAACGTCCACCATCATCTTCTCTCAGAAAAGTCAGACATCAGTCTTCTAAGCATGATCTCCACTTGTATTCCCTTCCCATCTTCCGCTACTGGTACGGAAAACGTCACCGTCGTTCGCGGCGGCAAGCGGACTAGGCGCAATGCGCTGATGAATGGTAAGTCAGCCTCTTAAATCGACAGCTAAACCACAAACTTCGCTGACGACGTGTCCAACACAGTAACGAATGTTGCCAGCCGACTGTCGCGGCAGAGTGCTACGCCAAAATCTTCCTCGGCGTGCAAGTCGCCTCCGCGCATCACTATCCTTACCAATCCGGAGAGGAACTGGATGCGGCCGTTGCCTCTTCAAGACGCCCGTCCACCGCCTGTATGCGATGGGCCGCCCCCGCGCGTCACTCTCCTTACCAATCCGGAGAGGGACTGGATGCGGCCGTTGCCTCCTCAAGACGCCCGTCCATCGCCTGTGTGCGATGCGCCACTCCCGCGCATCACTATCCTTACCAATCCGGAGAGGAACTGGATGCGGCCGTTGCCTCGAGAGGCCCGTCCGTCGCCTGTCTGCGAGGCGCCGCCCCCGCGCATCACTATCCTCACTAATCCGGCGAGGACTCGTTCGCTACCTTCCGTTCAAACTACTCCTTTGCCCACTATTCGCGAGACCCCCGAGCCTCCTCGCATTACCATCCTCGCCAATCCGGCCAGGAAACGCTCGTCACCCACCTCTGAGAATTCCCAGAACATCCAGAACGATTCTGCGCCCGCCGCCGCTCCAAAGCGTGTCCCTACTCCCATCTCCATCCTGAAGAAGGCTCTGGCGCCTTCCAAACTGGCCGGCCCCGCTCGCTCCTCTGCCTTTAGGATCAGCAAAGCCGCCAGCGAAATCACCAAAGGCAAGCGCAAGCCGCAAGTCGAGCTACTCCCCAAGATCGTCGTTCATGAGCCCTGTGGGTGGGACGTTTGGATCGACGTGGACCAGCCGGGCACGAGCTACGGCGAGTTGCTGGACGTACCCGAGGTCAACGGGCGTGGCAAGCTGTATGCGGAAGACTTTGCGCGCTTTTATCCCAAGGAGCACGACGCGGAGCAGATCGCGCGCAGGCTCCGCAAAATGGTGCGCAGCAGCAACCGTCAGGCTAATGCACGCCGCAAGGAACGCGCCCGGAAACGCAGAGAGGTCACCTTCGCTACCCCTCCCACTTCAACTTTATCTTTCCCTGCCATTCCCGCTCCCGCTCGCAGTACTTCCATCACCACTTGAACTTCGCATACCTAGGACGCACCGGATTGCTCCTTCCTCATAGCCATCACTTGCCTTGACGCCTGATAACAACTCGGCCCTTGTCTTTCCCCTGTCTTCATTGTTTCCCTGCTCTTTGCATGATGAACGCTCGAACGAAATGCCTATCAAGCGCTTTCGCGCTTCACGATCACAGTTGCGTCCTCCTTTCCTCCCTTCACTGCTGACGCCTTGCCTCCACGGCCGTCGAGTCGCGGCGACGACCTGGTGGCAGGTGTCAGCCTCGTCGCTCGACGCGCAGGTTCTCTGAGTCGCGGCGGAGACTTGCGCGCCGGGTAGCGGGCCCCCTTCCCTTCCTCTCTTCCTTCCTCTCCTCCGTTTGTTTGTTGCTCGCTGCTTTCTTCTCTGCTTTCCTCAGCGTTAGATCTTTTCCTTTCGACTCTGCATTGACAAAACGCAAAAAAAAACAGAATAATTTCTCAAAAACGTCAAAAAAAAAAGCGCAAAATTACGCAACAAAAAAAAGTAAAAAATAACGTAACGTCATCATTCGAAATTGCATATCTAGCGCAAAAGAGCACATTTATTACGAAATCTAGTAGCGGAAATTGCCTAGAAAATAACTTATTATCACAGATCTAGTAGCGGAAATTGCCTAGAAAATAACTTATTATCACAGATCTAGTAGCGCAAAATGGCCTAGAAAATTAGCGTAAATCGCACACAGCAAGAGGACATGATTGTCTGAAGACCGCTAGTCGCATTGTCGCTGAGTGTTTCGTTTTCTCTGTTTATCTTTGATTCGCTTTTGCTATCCAATCTTCGACTAACGCCAACCAGCCCCCAGTTCCCATCTTTCGGGCGCCTTCGACATTAACGTAGGAGCACGGACGTCGTAGGCGGGAATCACGCCTTGGCCGAGGGCGTGATTCTCTCCCATCGATAGTTGCGTGCCCCAGCGAGATTCGCCAGGGCTCGAGGTCGGTCTTGTCTTTGATCCTGCGCTCCTCTCAGATCTCTCGCGTACTGACCAACTTTTTTGGCTTCGCTTTTCTCAGACCCAGCCAATGCGACTTGGGTTTGTCAATCGTGGATACTTCCGTGATTACGACATAATTTCGTCTTTTCGCTCATCCTTTCCCTTCAGATTAGGATACCGGACTCGACGTGGACGCACGTCGATGTCTTTAGAAACGACATAGCGCGCTCAAGACCAGGGCCATCTAGGTGTCTCCGTTGGATGCTTGTACTTGACTCTACGGTCTCTGCTGGCTGCTCGTGACTTCTTGGCTGGCTCTCGTGACTTCTTGATTGCTACTGCTAGGGCTTGGACTACTATCGGCGCTTTTTTTTTTTGCACCTCTGTGCAATATTAGGGTTAAGGTTAGATAACCTTCAGTTCGTGAAGTTGATTATATTTGGCCAACTGCACATACAGTAACTTACTGTATGTGTAGTTGGCCATCACTGTCCGTCATTTACCTTTTACTAGTAAAGGTAAATGACCGGACAGTGTTATTTAACCTTAACCCTAATATCGTACACAGGTGCGAAAAAAGCCTTTTCGCACCTTTGTGCGATATTAGGGGTAGGGTTTAATTAGGCTCGGATCCAGCCATTTTTCTCCAGACTCCGACTAACTCAGATTGACTCCGCTTGACATCTGAAGAGAGGTGTCGTTCTCAGTGATGCAGAAGTAGATATATTTTAGAATATATGAATTTTAATTCCTACAAACAAGTAGTTGAGGAGGAAGGGAGGGAGAACGTAACCAAAGTGCAAACACGAAGATCAAAAAAACGCGAAAATTTTCCAAGTCGCGACAACCTTTTGGCAGGCGCCCCAAAAGTGCCCCGAGTTCGCCCAGGCGTTATGGAAACCTTCTCTTTCCACACTCTGTTTTCGTCGTTAAACTCCGCCACCTCCGCTCAGCTAAGTGTGGAAGAGGAGGTTTCCGAACGCCTGGCTTGCGAGGCTAGGATTTAATTAGACATTGATCACTGTCTCGGTCTCGCTTTCTTGTAAATGTACTACTGTATACTTCCAATGCATGTAATGGAGGAAAGATGTGGATATATTATGCTGTGAGGGTCTCTACTGTTGGTGTGTAGACTCCACCTAGAGCGCTCACCTCGAAGAGCCCGCAATAGAGATTTCCATACCATACGATGCAGTCGACACGTCCAACACATCACGCCAATTCTTCCCGCTCCCTATTTCAGAACCCATGGATGGTCGCCGAGGACACCTCGGCGCCCCCTCCTCATCCTCCCCACCCAACGCCGCGCAAATCTGCGAGTTACTGGTCTGGATTTCCCACATTAGAACGTGTTCGCGCATCCGTTTCCTCGTCCCATCCTCACCCGCCCGTCAAGGTCGTCAAACCTGACTGGGGCATCCACCCCTCGACTGGCCCCGGTTCTTCTTCGGACTCGGAGCTCAAACTCAAGGCGACTTGGTTGGGACACGCGGTACGTCTGCACTCTGGGTCCCGTCCCCTTGATCCCCCACGCCGACACCGTGTTTGTATGTATCTTTCCGGTTTCATGTCAGAGTTTCCTCGTCGAGTTCCCACGTGTTACACCTGGCACAGAAGACGTGCCCGCTCGCGTCTTGTTCGACCCCATATTCTCAGAGTGCGCAGGGCCATCTCCTTGGGTAGGCGTTCGACGCCACCTACCTCCACCTTGCACAATCGCAGAACTACCAGAGTTCCAATTCGTGGTCTACTCCCATAACCAGTGCGTTCTCTTTTTGAACCCTTTTTCCATCGTGCTATATGACTCGTATCATGTATATGCAGTTATGACCACCTCGATCTCCCCACGCTGCAACAGATACATGAGCTGCGCGGCGCGGGCGTACATTTTCTTGTCCCATTAGGTGAGTTTCTATTTCACCTCCTTCCCCACTTTCGCCCTGATAGTCATGTATCGTGATGAAAAGGTAACAAGACCTGGTTCGAAGAGACCGGGATTCCTGCCTCCCAAATTACCGAGCTAGATTGGTGGGACCACGTCACGCTGCCCATCCAACCCGACTCGGGTCAGGAACTCAAGTTTGTATGCACTCCGGCTCAACACAAGAGCGGTACGCGCATTCGTTCCTCTTTCTCTGCGTGGGAGTAGGACAATAATGGCGTATATTTTTTCCGTCAAGGTCGAGGTTTCATGGACGCTTGGACGACGCTCTGGGCCAGCTGGGTCGTCGAACAAGCACTACCCGGCACAACCGGGTCAGACCGTGCCTCGGTCTACTTCGCAGGGTATACCCTTTCCGTTTTTGCTGCCATCGTATATATCTTAACTCAAGAGTCGAAACCCTATCACAGCGATACTGGATACATGACAACCAGTGGTCCATGCCCCATCTTTGAAGGTCTCGCCCTATTCTGCCTCTTCGAAATACTTCATTGTGTGGTATTGACGATTGGTTTCTGTCGCGGATAACAACAGAGATCGGTTCCAAATACGGGCCCTTTGACATCGCCATGCTTCCCATCTGGCGAGGCGGTACCCTCTCCTTCATCGCCCGCCTCGGCTTTCGCGTGAGTATTTTCTCCCTTTCCAAACATCCCCAAGACAAAAACCAAATACTGACAATCAAAAATCTCCGTCGCAAACCCTCACCGCACACACACACATCCCCACCGGGGAGAGAGCAGCTCGTCCACACTCCCGACTCCCTCCTCACCTCCTTCCACGCGACGCCATCGCAGGCCGTGCGCATGCACGGCGCGCTGCGCGCCCGCCACTCGCTCGCGATGCATTTTGCGACGTTTGCGGGCAGCGACGTCGAGGCGTTCGACCCGATCGTCGAGCTCGAACGGGCCAAGCGCGAGATAGGTGGGTTAGAGGGAGAGGAGACGCTGGTTGTTGGTGATTGGTGGATGGAGGGTGGGATGGGCGTCATCGACGTCGGTGAGACCGCCGTCGTGCATGTTGGTGATACGAGCCTGGGACTTCCGGAGGTGCCTCGGCGGGCTGTGGAACAGTGAGGACGTGTGATGATTATTGCTACAATACAAACGGAAATACCCTAGAGCATCCAAGACATTTCTCCGCATCCAATGGTGACTTGTTGCCATATCATATCCATTCTGCATTTTACCCCTGTAATCACACGACCGAGATTGGATTGAAAATGGCTAGGCGAGCCAGCACCATAGGTGAATTGTCTGTTCGTTGCCTAAAAAGCGTCCTACATGCTATACTGTATAATAGATATATGATACCCGCATCTAAAATGCACTTGTCCCTCTGATCCTCTTCATCACGCTATACAGACCTTTCAACCTCTTGAAGAGGCTGCTCGCCGCGACCCCGCTCGCCTGGACGACCTCACCGTCTTGGCTGCGCCATATCCCGTCCCTGTCGCTGACGCGCCCATACAGATGCGTATTCTGATTTGCGTCGATGCCGCGCAGCCACGCACCGACGAGCTCCGGCGAGTCGACCATAATGTTGACCTCCTGCGAGTGGAACCATGACTGTGTGTCTTGGTTTCCGCTACCGAGAATGGCGATCTGATCGTCCACCGACATGAACTTGACTGCGATGCCCGAGAGACATGCCTCGATCAGCCTGGTCCCTTGGAAATTCATATACGCACGCGGCGAAACGCACCATGGCAATTCCGCTTTTTCATGGCCGCGTTCAGCGGTTTTGTCTGGTCCTTTCCGGTGTACCAGAATACCTTGAGATACTTCTCTGCGCCATTTCCTTCGGCGTTGAGCGTCTTGTACATCCTGTGTACGACTTCCTCGTTCGTGCCACCCTGGAAGGGAATCATCTCACCCTGGTCGTTGAAACCGAGGTCGAGGTATAGTGTCACTTGGACCCCCCGCCTGCAAGCGTCCAGGGCAGCGGAAACAATAGGCGAAGCATTGAATGTCGGTGTTTGACTGTGTAGATGCAGACTTAGCACCCATCCTCGATTATAACAAACCTGGAACAGACATGAAGACATTCCTCTGTGCGTAGCGCATGGCACTCCGCCATGCGACGTCTTGTGGGACTTGGCGAACGCGGTAATGTCCGGGTCCTACATGCCATTCATCTTTTGCATAGACAACGTTAACAGAAAAGAAGCTTACTTCCTTTAGGCCACCTGTTGACGATTGCAATAGGAACAGGCCGATGAGGCTCGTGTAGAATATGGGGGCAGAAGTCGCTCCATGTATCATCACTACCACCCCGGAGAGTCTTGACATCCACGGCGCCGTTACAGTCATTATTGGTGGTGCTCGCGTTGTGTCCTTTTGATAACCTATGGACTGGCCTGCCGTCCTCGTGACGCATGGAGGAATTCGATGTAAGCGAAGGGGAAGAGTCAACTGTACCGACGCTTGGAGCATCACCGTATCCAACCAAAGCCGAACTCCGATCACTGCTTTCTCCATTTGACTTTGCGGAACCCCCCAACGACGGCGCGGTCACATTCGGGTGCCTGCCCGCGATCTCACTCCGCTTTTGATCCTCGGGCTCGGAATCGGTATTTCTGCGATGCCCCGCGTCCGTGCCGTCGGGGAATGAAGGAACCCGCATGCTTGGATGCCGAGCGATCAAATCTATGCGCTTCTCAGAACCATTCTCGGGTTGAACGCCCTGATCTTCGTTGATGGCGTGTTGTTCCCTAAGGTAGATGCGTGTCACTCTGGACATTGCGGCCGGGTTAATATCTATATGTAACCTTATGAATCTAGTAGACGGTGCATCCAAAAGGGTGCACTGACATTTCAAGTCTACGTTGTCTCGCTGAAATCTGTAAAGGTCGAGATATGTTGGTGAACTTGTAAGGAGTGGCAAAGGTGGGTTCATAGCATTTGACCAAGATAATAAGGCCATGTCATAGATACTGTCAACAACTGGGCCTTCTAGTTGGACCATCATCTCGATATTTGGGCGATCTTGAACGTTATTGCTATTCAGGCAGGCCACACGGCGATCGACAACTAGATATTTGGCGTGGAATGTTCCAAGAAGTGGGCGGTGATAGTTGACAACTTCAAGCGCTATCCCTGGAATCTCGTCTTCGGTGGGTAAGCCTATTCTACTCCAGTAAATCGGCTTTACGCCAATGCGGTTCTTCACAGCCTGTTTGACGTTGCCACGATCATACATCAATTTCATGACCACCTTTGCCCCGCCACGTGCTTCTACACGCTTAGAGAGCTTGCGCAGAGAGTTTGCGATAATACCTGAGGAAGCTGAATTTTCCCAATAATTCGTCGCGAGTATAATTTCTGTCTCTGCGCGGACAATGAGGTCAGCATAGTGCCTCATTATGTCTGGGATAACAGAAACAATAGAGAGTGGAATGACACCGGAGGTTCCGAGAAGAGAAGGAGAAACTAGGCCAGCGAGTGGGTCGGTGTCTAATGCGCGTAAAACATCACGATAAACCTGTCGAAGAGGTCACACAATGTCATACAGAAAACGAAATAACATTACCTGCAAGAAAAGATCGCTTGGCCTTCGTGGAAATTTCCCACATCTCGCCACAATGTCAAGTTCGTCTGCCTCATCTTCTACGGAAAGTGCATCGGTGTTCTGCTTGGACCTGACACCGTGATGTTTGAACAGTCGCTTGGCTACCCCGGAGACAGGCTGGTTCGGTTCCTTGGCAAGCTCTGAGGTCAATGTCGTAGACGAGGTACAGAGCTCGAGGACGTGGCGCGAAACCATACTGCGTGTGTGCACGACGTTGAGCATCAACACGCCCCACTGCGGTCTGCGGAGTACCCTTCCGGTGACCACGAAGGTAACGTCATAACCCTAACCCGAGAGTGTCAAATACATGGAGACAGGCCAATATTGTCTGGAAAATCATATTGACAACATTTATATATCCCTTGTAGCAGAGATACAATTTTCGGTTGCACAAAGGCAAGAACTAGAGAGGCCGACGAGTCGGACGAGGAATGGCTTCGCAAGGCCTCGTGCTTCGGCGTTTACGTTATTATTGGGTACACATCACCTGATTTGTGTTCAAGGATGACTCGAATCGAATCTGAACGCCCCGCCACTGTGGTGGCGGACGATATCATACAACGCTAGGAAACTAAATGAGTATAGTATGTTTTTTCGTCCCACCATCAGCTTGTTCAAGAGATTGATGTTTACTGATGTTTACTCTCGTTCTGTGTCTTGGCCTGACCGTGACGTAGTTCTCGTAAACTAGTACAGGCTTTACGGTTATCCCTGCCTCAGAGACGGTCGAGGAAGAGCATTGGGCCTGGTACGCCCCACACTCCTTCTACCCAGTCCGTATTGGCGACGTAATTCACTCCAACTACCAAGTTCTTTATAAACTCGGTTATGGAACCACCACCACCGCGTGGATGCGTCGGGGTCTTTGGTCGGTTCCTCTGTCCCTCTTTCCCTACATAAAATAAGCTGAACCTACCATGTATGTAGTCACAATGAATACGTCTGCATGAAGTCCATGGTCTGCGACTACAGCTCCGTCAAACGCGAGATTAACGCGTACGAAGTATTATCTAAATCAGCTGAGGTTAGTAAAGCGGCCGGAAAACTATAAGTTAGGCAGGCATTGGATCACTTTGAGCTAAGCAAACGCGACTGCGACTACTATTTCCTCTTTCCTCATTCATGAGCCTCTCGGCGTCACCTTGTAATTCTTTCTCGACATCTCTCACGGAAGTCTTCCCATTTACTACGTCAAGGATTTGACCTATCAGATGCTGCATGCATCGGAGTTTATCCTTGGAGTCCAGGTCATCCACGCAGGTCCAACTCTTCCTTTACTACGCTCGATCCTCTGATTCACGCCTGGCTCTAGACCTCCAGGCAAATAACATTCTCCTTCGGATTCGAGACCCGACGGTCTTCAATGACTGCCATGAAGTCGATATCAAGCAGCCAAGCTCAAGGAAAATCACCGAACAGACTATCGTCTTTGAAACAAGGGAACTCCCAGGACCTCTGTGTCGTTGGATAGGAGGGGCGAGTCGACCCGTCCTATGTGATTTTGGCGAAGCACGTACGGAAAGGATTAGCATACGGGTCCCATCCAGCCGGATGTCTATCGAGCACCAGAGGTATTCCTGAATCTCCCGTGGGGCACACGCGTGGATATTTGGTATTTTGGTTGCACGGTTCGTCTCATCATTGTCTCTTTCTTCGCACTCTCAATGAATATAGGTATGAGATCTTATGTTCGGCAGACGTCTCTTCTCTAGGGGTAGGGGAAGTGCGTCGGATGAACTAGCTGCGGACAAGAATCAGCTCGCTCGGATGGTTGCCCTGCTTGGTCCGCTCCCGCCATAGCTCCTGGCCGACTCGGGTCCACGTGCCCCTGAATTTTCAACGAGGACGGGTCGGCCAAAGGGGATGTTCCGAATGAGACACTCGAATCGGTCCTCGCATCACATCTAGAACAAGTTGGACAGAGTATGACGGCGGAGGAGTCGGAAGTTTTTCTTGCCTTTTCTTCGAAAGACCTTGACATGGACTCAGGACACCCGAGCCTCTGCCTTTGAATTAATCAACGACCCTTGGCTCGCAGGAGTAAATGATCTTTGGCTTCCAAGAGGAAATACAGACTAATAGAAAACTCCGAGGCTAGACTCATTCGAATAAGTCGACCAAAAATCAACTTATTCAAATGTGTCTAGCCTCAGCGATTTCAGTTCTACTAGCTCCATTGATGCCTGGGATACTGCCTGTCTACTTTTTTTCCACAGACCGGCTTGTCCAAATGCAGCTACATGTTTCAAGGTCTGCGCGGCAGTTACTCTAGTCGTGTTATCTTTCTCCGTGTTTGACATATTACTTGCTATGGATTCTACTTGGGATAGCAACGCGCTGGCGCCAAACTAACATTATTTGTCACAGATGTCCGGATGGCTAATGTATCTATCGAGGGTTGCTAGATGACCGTGATGGTAAGAAAAGCCAGACATACGACACCATTCCACCAGGCACGGGAAGCTTCTAGTAATTTATCTCCAGTATCCACTCATTCATTCCTTCGACTTTGTCCTTTGGGCAATCTCGGGGATGAGAGACTTCGATGATGGCACGTGCTCTTCTAGGGTACTTCTGTTAGAAGTTCCATGTGCTATCGGTTCACGATGTATCCACCATGCCAGATTTTATGTCATAACCTGGGCCTTACCACCAAAGCGTTAGTACGCAGAAAAGCATGGGGATAGCCTTTCCGTCTTTGAAAGCTATATCTGGACACATGTCCTTGTGGAGGTATATTCTTCGACAGGACAAATGCAAGAACTAAAGAGGGTCCTGACCAAGGTTACACGGGCACTTGTGAGCTTCGATGCTTACGCAGCTATCGTTCTCTGTTACATATCATTTGATTTGCGAACTGTGGTACAGGTAATGTCCAAAAGCATTGAAGAGGTGTGAATAATTAGCTGAAATGAGCAGGGCGTAGCAACCATCCACGCGGCCAGCGGTATGCGTCTTGGTACTAGTAGTTAAAGGACTTCATAATTTAACCTGGACCGTGACAACTGAATATGTAGTTCATATCCGAGCATACTTTATATTGATTAAGAGGCATCATTATTGGCAGGTGACAAATACGCAATCTCCAAATCAGACGTTCCCGGAGCCTAGCGTGTCCCAAAGATACGTGTCAATGGACGCTCGTGTTGTCAAGCAATAAAACCCGCAAAGTTCATAGATAACTCGGACATCATGCACATGATCGGTACCAGGACCGTGACCGGAAAAAAGAGTTTGCAATATAGTGACGCCAGCATGATGTTAGCCAGTTGAAAGTGTGTAGAAAAGGTATTCTTCAAATTGAAGCAGAAAATCCGATCTGCCAATGACCGCGCTTACCCTATTTGGGCATATAATCTATTGGTATCCATCACTGATCATCTAAAACCGCCGTGCGATTCGAATCGCAACGTCACGATAGTTAGATGTGCAAATTACACCTCAAAGATTTCGGGACACGGGTGGGTGGAGAGACGTACAGTAGATAACCATAGCCATGGGACCCAGTCGGAAATGTCGGATGTCATGTCAATGTCCGAGTCCTCATGACAACTGAACGTACTGAACCTCCGTCCGCAGCTCAGTCGTCTTCCGCATGACCTAGACCGTCATCCCAACCATCCTCGTCTTAGACTCCTCCTCGGTACCAATTGCATGGCAGGTCCCGCACGTAGCATTCGAAGCACACTCGAGTCGGACTAGCCCGTCATACTCGCTAGGCAACGCTCTGGCGCCAAACAAGAATGTACGTTTTGTCATAGATATCCGGATGACTGATGCCTTTTGCGAAGGGTCACTAGAGTCCCTCTCATCAGTCACCCAGAAATGACCGTGACTGCGAGAAAACTCCAGACGCAGTACTGTTCCTTAAGGGGATTTGTATGAATCATTGTACTGATCATTTATCAAGACGGTGAGTGACTCACATGTTCCTTGCTGAACGTGATCTGGATGTGAACAAGTCTTTTGCTCCCGAGCTACCGTCGCATTAGCCTTCCAAACTCTCGGGATTCGACTTCCTTGATCAGCTTATCATTCCTATGACTTCGCCTGTGCTCTTGGAGTCCTTGTCTAATCGATGGGTGGCGCGGAGGGTAGGCACTCCGATCATACCATGTGTTCTTCCAGCGTTCTCCTGTCAAAACTCACATGCAATATCTCCAATGGGTCTTGATCGGGCGCCTCTCCTGTGTCTGCGCTAGCTGTTGTGTCGTATGAGCGTCCCTTAGCAAATTCCAGACCTCGAGGCTGCAGTCGCTTCATGTTGTCATAGAAGAAAACCTGGGCGTTCGTGGTGGACACATGGATTAATCTCCGAATCATTTTGCGAGTGGCGAAGCTGTGCTTATTATTGACAGAGCATCGGGACGCGGAGATAATGGCCAGGAAGAGAGTACTGTTAACCAGAGATTGGAACGCATGTGACGACCTGGGTCTATGCGTTCAAGCCGGAACCCGAATGCTGATGGACGTGAAAAAGCGGGCCTTGCTGTGCAACTTGTCGTCTTCTGGGGTGGGCACTTATCCCTAGGCTACCGGGAGCGCTCTTCTAGTTGCTGACGAGTGTGAGCCTTAGGCTGGGGCCAAGCCATGTGCCAGTGCGCAGTTTGTCTACACCTTGTGGAATAGCTTCCCAGAGCATTGAGCCTCGTCTGTCAAATAATTTAGATGCATAGCACCGATGCCGAACGTCTCGAGATTTTCCCTTGGCAGTCTTGCAACCGTCATGGTACTGGCTCCTCCATAGTGAACCTGACGTAAATTCGGCCATTTACGCTTGCTAACCCTACCAGGGAACCAGATGGATATCCACTGACGGACGGATCTCAAGCGCATGGTCGTCGTTGCGTTTGACATACCGATCGAGACCTACGTCATCGGGTCTCCATGCGTTGGTAGCTCTGCTCTCCCGGTCCGAAACTGCTTAACTTACTTCGGAGAATAATCTGCCATTTCACGCAACTACTCTCTCCGAGAGACGTAAAAAGACCCTTGTATCAGGTATGTCAACTAATCTTGAAGTTAACTGTGGCGCTCATACATTACGCCGACCCTGTACTCGCAACGGTCTTCAGGTATTGACTATTGAAATTTGTGCCTCGGGAAACCCCTATCTCATGAACCCCCCAAAATCACAAATCTTCGGCCGGCAAATTCATCTGCCAGTACGAAGCCATACCGCTGCCACTTTCCTATCGCAGCAAGGATGGTGTGAGAACAGGCTAACTAGCTATATCCGCTTTGCCACATGATTGCTTGGAAATTTCCTGGTGGACTAGGCGGCGGCGCCGTGCTGTTATATGAAGGTAACGATGATATGCCGCGCCACTGATTGCAGCTTAATTCATGTTATGAGTCGTAATCCCGCTCTTTGGCGACGAACGATAGCTCTACTTACCCGCACAAATTCCGAATTCATTACTCTGGGTATCACACCTTATCGCGAACTTTTTTGAAGCCGTAATTTCCAGAGGAAGAGCGGGCTTTGTGGGCGCGAAGCACCTAGACGAAAATAGGCATCCTCCCCTCAGTTCCACTCCTTCTCCTCACCCTCACCCTTGGTGACCAGACGTGGAGCGTTACTTGTAGCGTTGGCAGTGTTACCAATCTCCTAGTGTTGGTGTCTTTGCACAGTACAGCGTCGTGACGCGGACTTCAATCTGATCGTTCAAGGAAATTGAACACATGACCGTCACCCTCCCTCTGATCGGTTCCAGACGGCTAAATTCTAGACTCCCATTCGGCTTTCCGAGTTGTCAGCATCAGCTAGTAATCGACTCGAAGACCAGACGTTTCGTCGTTGGCTTGTTCAGGGTGTCGCAACTCGCAAAACGAAATCTCCCCCACATGGCGGTTTTTGGCCTTGGCCACCAGGTCCCCGTTCGCATAAATCCGAAAAGTAGTATATCGCTGTGCAGTGGGGCTACAGGTTTCCTTCACATTGATTCTGACAGCTCAGTTGGTCCTGTGCTAATAACCAGCGCTCCTTCCGGAGCAATCACCACAGCTATTACCTGTTCAGTTCTGTTTGTCACGCTCGTGATTACTCGTTCCTGTGGCGGTCGCATTCCATCGAAACTCATCTCCCCCCGCTGACCAGTCTGGTCCCCGGAGATACGACTCGATTTGGGGTTCCAGGGTTCCAATCATTCCTCTGAGACTTGTATCAGCTCACGCAATTGAGAAACGTGGGTTCGTTTAATGCATTGACGGAATAACTTTGAGGTAATATTCGAAGAAGAGTCTCGACAAGGGTTCCATATCATTGACAGAACTTCTATACAAGTCCCATATATCGTTTTCAGGCGCCAAGTTAACGTCAAAATTGTTTGATGCACGAGGGTGCTGTGTTTCGCGTTGGCCCAAACAACTCAAGTGCTAAGCTCTTTTAATGCACATCCGTTTGGTGTTTTAGGTATCCTGGGAAGAGAACAGATAATCTAATAACGGATATAAGCATTCCTCACGCTATGGCACCACTGGCACCAGGCCCAGTTTTATTTGGGTCGTCAGTCTGATGTGCGATAGATAATACTGGAAAAGGCCAATTGAACCCTAGCGTACGGTCTATTCAACTTGGCCGATTTTTTTGTCTGATCCCAATGCATCTTCGGGGCCTCGCCAGCAGTGAGTTATATTACGACTGCAACAGGTAAGGAAGACCCTAGAAGTACGCCGCAGCTGTGCGATAAGTCATGGCATCGCGATTGGTCGGGTTGAAGGACCCGTTCAGAAGACCCATTATTGTCTAGTCCTTTTCTCGAGTATGTAGATTCGATTCAGTCCAGGAGAGGCAGACCAGTTCGAGTGGACGTGGTCAGTACTGAGCCAACGACTTGGCATATTACACGATCCACGGAACGGTTACTCCGGTTTCAGAGCTGAAAAACTCACCAACGATGACCGGTACAGTCCCAAGCCCTCGAGGCTCTATACTCCCACCGAGACCTTCCCAAAACGAAACTCTCCTTCAGTTCGGATCTCTTCGGGAAGAAACGCAAAACGCAACTCGCCTGATCTGGCCATGCGGCGCCCGACTCATGCTCACCGGGTCCGCGCCACATACAAACCCTAGTTTAAGGTATGCCTTGCGCCCGGTGTGAGTCAAGAGTCAGAGTCAGTCGTCGCGTTGTTATAATAACGCCCTTCGTTTAGCACCTCGATGCTTATGCGTGCATCAACCAACCATCAGCGTCGACGTGTGCTCGACGTTGTCCGAGTCATTGTGACGCATCCCGTCGCGATGCACAGCCATGCCGCCGATGGTGCCCTATTCAAGTATAAAACACCAGGTTTGGGCGGTGGAGTTACGGTAGTCCCTCGCAGCTGTGAGTCGCAGCTCAAGGTCAATACCTTTTATCCTCTGTTTTCTCAGTGTCTCTTGTGTTGTGTGTCGATCGAGCTCAGGACAAGCCAGCAAAACTCACGCAAATCCGCAATCTCTCCATCAAGAAAGTCCCTTGCGCTTCAACTCCTCAAGTGTCAGGTCTCCTCTACCCACCTGTGCCTTCTCACACGTAGCAACGTACTGCGCCGAATTCCGGGCTCTGTTGCCACATTCGCTTAACATTCTGAGAATTTCGGGGGGGAAACCACACAATACCCGCCTCTATGCCTGTCACGACCCGTCGTCAATCCCGGGGCCTTTTTAACCCCAATGTCATCGGTGCACAGCTCGAAGACAATCCGCTCACCAACTTTATGCGAGAGAGTGAAGATGACGATGATCCTATGGACGGATCCATCACCGGATTGTCCGCCAACGAAGACTCAGAGGTGTATGAATCAATGGGGGATGAGCACGAGTCTGATGCTTCCGAGGGAGAATCAGATCACGAGGGTTGTGATGACGCTGAACTTGATGACGACTTTGAAGGTATGTTCGACACCCCCAATGGCCACGCGTCTCGTGCTAAACTTAATTGCATACGCAGTAAGACCTCCCGCCGGAAAACGACGTAGGGTAGTGAAAGCTAAAAAGGCATCGTCATCGAAATCTTCCACAAAGACAAAGAGAACTAGGATTAGCCCCAGGATCCGGGGCCGACTACAGAACATGATGTCGCTGCCCCTCGACGTTCTGTTTCTGGTACGTCCGTCTCGGCGAAACATTGTGGTCCCATCCGTCCAGAACAAGACATTACCTTTCAGATACTCTCCGAATTGGGGCCTATGGATCTCGTGAACCTTACCCGTACCAGCAAGGCTTTACGACAAGTTTTGATGTCACGCAAGTCCCTCTCTATCTGGCTAGTCGCACGACGGAATGCAGGGCTCACTAGAGTTCCTGATCCGCCGGAGGATATGTCTGAGCCTGCTTGGGCGCTTTTGCTGTTCGGACCTGCTGTATGTTCGGTACGTGGTCAGCCATCTTTGCGCCCCATTTCAATTTCAAGCTGACTTTAGTCCACAGCATTGCTCGGCGAAGAATGTTCACCGGGTCGACTTTGGCCTTCGTCGTCGCCTGTGTGTCGCCTGTAGGAAGAGAAAGTAATGGACAATTCTCTTCCTTGTCTTTGGGTGGCTCTGATCGTCAAATTTATCCCAGCCTTGTTCTATCGACTACATTTCGGCATAAATGTCCGGACTTGAAGGAATCTGTCATGAATCTCCTCCCGTATACGAAAAGTGCGATATCAATTTATCTCATAATCCTCCTACCGACTACTAACCGGGCAGCTGCGCAGTTGGGGGATGGGCATATGGTCGTGCCGCCAGTAGTCGTTTCTACTGGCAGCCAGATTTATACGAGGTGGGCAAAGAGTTGGCCGAACTTGAGGGAGACAGAGATGCGGGAAAGCCAGGAGCGAAACAGAGGCTCATGTCTTTTAAAGCAGAGAGAGTTATAAAAGCGGACTCTATCGTTGAGGTGGGTTTCCGTTCCGTTGTCTGCATTACATCTCATAATTCGTCAAACAGAGTAGCGTCGAATTTGAGAAATGGGCCACAGAGGAAGCACATGCCCAGGCTGAAGCAGCTCTTGAAAAGAGAACCCAAAGGCGCGACGCGTGAGCACCAATAGTAACTAGGGTGTTATGATAGTGTTGACGTCCTGACTTACCAGCCTGAAAGACCGCATACTAGCTGCCGGATATGATGAGGCTGATATCAACTTCATCGGTTTTTATGCTGTTCCTGGAGCACATATTAGCAAGGTACTCACTGAGGAGGGTATGTCACGGATTTTCCCTCGGAGAAACCAGCTGACAATTCCTTCCCATACAGCTTGGAGACGTATCAAACCCAAAGTCGAAATCAAGCTCAATGCTGCTCGCGAGGCGCGCCTACGCATGGAACGATGCCAACGTGAGATGGAGTACAGGACCAAGGCTGAGGAGTGTTATTTGGATATCCTGCGACAAGTCCTTCCGATACAACGCATATATCTTCCCGCGGTCTCTCAAGCGCAAGAACTTTCGTGTTTCAGAGAGCTTCTGAATCCAGATAGAGATGTGCAACCAGCCGAATGGGAGCAGGCTGCAGCGCGGCTGCCTGAGAGCCTTTCCGAATGGATGACAGAGCGCAGGGACAGATACACCAGTCTACTCCCCTCCCCTCCCTCTCAGACCCTGGACGTTCAAGCGAATGTGATGGAAATCAAGTTGATGTCCGACCCTTCGATCGATCTTTGGCGTCAGGAGGCACTCGCTGGTTTCGCTGGACGGCTCGAGCTTGCGACCTCCGTATTTCGTCATCAGGCAACGAAAGCCATCGGGATCGGACGGCATGCCTGCCACGCTTGGAAAATGATAGGAGAATTGGAGTTTGTCGATCGTGGCGCGATGGCTATGCACGCTCTTCTCCAAGAGCTGCAGCTTGACCCTGCAACGACGACCGTGTCGACGCTCGAGCAGTTGGACAGGCGCTTTATCTGCGCAAGCTGCCCTGCAGACTCTGACGACCAGCGGCCTCTTTCTTGGCGATCCTGCGTAGGTTTCCTTTTCTCTGAACCCTCGTAAGGACAGTGAAAAGAACTTGGTTTTAGGTTACGCATTTTATCGAGTGTTCGGAAACGGATCATCCATCTCCTCAATGGCGGGTAGTGAGCCCCGAAGAGATCACAGGGGATAATCGTTCCATCGACGATGTTTGGAACCCCTTACGACGCGAACTGTGGTTTTGCAACCATTGTAGCGATTATTTTCCCGGCACAGCCCAACCCTTCAGATGGTTTTTGACCGAGGCGGATGTTGGTCTACATATAAATACAGAGTATGTCCAATTTTAATGCGACCATTTTTGTCCCAGCTAAGGTTTCGTTTCTTTTTTAATACAAAGGCACAATCATAGTATTCCTATAATCAACGTGGATTTCTTCTCGTATCCGTCGCTTCCCCTCACCTAACGTTTCTCGAGAGTTTCCGTAATAAAGGCCCAAAGTAGAATCGTATTCTCATGCTCGGAGCTAACTATGGACCTATAAGTCGGTTTCTTTGAATACCGTTTTGGACTTTATCGATTTACGGCCTTCGGGTGTTTGGAGTTTGTAATAGAGTCTTCCGCTGTTCTAGCATGCGATACATACGATACAGGTACTTTAGCCTCGGCGCTTGTATAAGGTCATGTGATATACGACGCCTTTACGGGAACGTCGGTTCTCGGTCACGTTTTCAGACAATCGCCTTGATGTTCCTGCGTGGATCAAAACAATACATCGGCACTGACACTCGTACAACGTTTGCCACTAATGCCGCCGGCCTCGAGGCAGCCCCTCCTTTGCGCGAGGGGTATAAAACGCCAGATTATGGGGACAGGAGCTCTGATAAATTTTGCAGTAGTGAGTCCTCACTTGAACTTTGCTTTATCCCCTGTTTGCTTAACGTCTCGTGTCGCCTGTCAAGTCCAGGACAAGCGTTTTTTTTCTAATCGCTTAACGCATCAAAAACTCACGTTTTGCATTGGGTCCCTTTCAAGTGACAAAAAGGCCCGAGACCGTCCCTGGGTCTTTCAAAGTCCAAAGAAAGTCGCGGAAGTTTTAGGTCCTCCCCCACATCTACCACTTTCCAACCCAATTGATTCCCTTCCGATTCCCCACGACACGCGGCAATTTCCTGCGCTGAATTCCGGGCACCTTCCGGGATTGTGCTGTCACCAGCCAGCCACACCAGCCACAATCCACAATCATTTGATATACACATACTCGGGGTAAACGGCTCTTCTGTCACACCCTAGTGTCACACCTCGATGTCGGTCACGACCCACACTCGACCTAGGAGCCCTTTCCACACCGATGCCAGCGACGAGGTCAAGAGGATGCGAACCGATAACGTGCTTTCGAGGGCATTGCGAGAGGACGCAGATGCCGACGACCTTATGAACGGGTTCCTTGTGGGGTTTTCGTCGGGCGATGAGGAGAGTGGTAACCCTGAGGTCGATGTCGATGACGAATTTGAAGGTACTTTCGACGTCATGAAAGGCCGTGCATCGTGCTCAGTACTTACCAGTGACCTTTGGAGCAAAACGTCGAAAGCTAGCGAAGGAAGTGTCTTCAGGGAAGGTTGCGTCGTCGGCGTCTCCCACGAAGGCCAAGAGGACTGGGATCAGTCGTAGGGTCCAGGGTCGACTGGAGAATATGCTATCGCTCCCCTTTGACGTCCTATACTTGGTATGTTTGCCTCAAAAGTGAAGTTATTTTGCTTCCAGAGTTTACCGAACACGGCCACACCTCAGATACTCTCAGAACTGGGGCCTATGGATCTCGTCAATGTCGCTCGCACGAGCAAGTCTCTGCGGCAGGTTCTAATGTCACGCAAGTCTATATGGATCTGGATAGTCGCACGACGGAATGCAGGGATTACTAGGGTTCCTGATCCACCCGAGGACATGTCTGAACCTTCTTGGGCGCTGCTGCTTTTCGGACCTGCAGTGTGTTCGGTGCGTAGCTAATCATCATAATTTGTCGTTTCAATTTTACGAGCCGATTCTTGACCCATAGCATTGCTCCACGAAGAATGTCCACCGGATCGACTTTCCCCTTCGTCGTCGCTTGTGCACCACCTGTAGGAAGAAAAAGTGACGAAACGTTCTCCGCTAGAACCTTAGACGATTCTGATTATGTGATCCATGCAGCCTCGTCCCCTCGATAAAGTTTCGGTATCAATGCTCAGATTTGAAGGAGTCTGTCATGGAACTCCTCCCGCATACAAAACGTGCGATGCTATTCCTCTCAGACTCTCGACTCCCGCATATCTCAATGGCTGACTGGATCGTAACTTCACAGTGGGAGGTTGGACTCATCGCCGCTTTTCCGAGAGCCGTTTCTACTGGAGGCCGGACCTATACGAGATGGGCAAGAGGTTAGCCGATCTTGAGCAAGGCAGGGATCTGGGCGAACCAGGAGCAGAACAGCGGCTCACGTCCTTTCGTGAGGAGAGAACTCGCTTAGTGGACTCCATCGTTCAGGTAAGTCCCATTCTGTCGTCCGTCCGTGTGAGACTTATTCGTCCAACAGGGCAGTGTTGAATTGGACAAATGGTCCAAGGAGGAAGCAGTGGCCCAAACTCGTAGTGCTCGTGAAAGAAGAGACCAAAGACGCAAGGAGTGAATACTAATTCCAAGTAGAGTCCTTTCTTACTGCTGACGTCCTAACTTTCGCAGCTTGAGAGAGCGTATCCTAGCCGCAGGGTACGAGAGTGCCGATATTGACTCAATTGGGATAAGTGCGATTCCTGGTGCAAATGTCGACAAACTACTGACGGAGGATGGTGAGTCGTGTCGTGCACCACCACGTCACCCTTAGGGAAGTCACCTGACTCATTCCCACAGCCTGGAAGCGTATTAGAGGTAAAGTTGAAAGCAAGCTCAGCGGTTTTCGCGAGGCCCGCCTACTCGCAGAGAGACACAGACGAGAGAAGGATCACCAGTCCAAGGCTGAACAATGTTATTCTGATATCTTGCGGCAAATTCTTCCAATGCAACGGCTGTACCTTCCAGCGATCTCTCAGGTTTGGGAGCTTTCTTGTTTCAGAGAGCTGCTGAAACTAGAGAGAGATTTTCAATCAACCGATTGGGAGCAAGCTGCAGAGCAGCTTCTTGAGAGCCTTACGGAATGGATGGTCGATCACAGGGACAGATATACCAGGCTACTTCCCTTGTACTCACTCTTCTACGACCTTCCGGTCCGGGCGATGAAGATAAGGTTGTTGTCGGATTCATCGATCAATCTATGGCGTTATGGGGCGATGGTTGATTTTGCAGGCCAACTCGAGCTGGTGACCTCCGTATTTCGTCACCCAGGGACGAATACAATCTTGGTTGGACGGGATGCTTGCCACGCTTGGAAGTTGGAAGGAGAACTGGAGTTTGTCGAACGTGGCGCGGCGGCTTCGCACGCCCTTCTTCGAGAGTTGCAGCTTGATCATGCGACGGCAACTGCATCGATGCTCGAACAGTTGAACCGGCGCTTCGTCTGCGCAAGCTGTCCAGGGACCCTCGATTGGTTACATCGTTCCTGGCGATCCTGCGTAAGTCTAGAGTTTTCCGAATCCGCAAAGATTTTTGCAGGAACTCTATCTAGATCTTGCATTTTATTGGTAGTTCGGAAACTAGTCATCCATATCCTCAATGGCGGGTAGTGAGCGCCGATGAGGTAGTCCTGAGAGGGGAAACCTTCGATGATAATGTCTGGTACTCCACACGATCCGAAAGAGAAACGTGGCTTTGCAATCACTGTTCCGATTATCTCACGCCGAGCGAGCCCAACTCGTTTGGGCGAACTTTAAGGATGGGGAGCAGATGGGAGGCTAGTTGGCATGTTCAGACAGAGTACGTCCGATTTCTTGCTCGTACATGTGGGAGATCTAACTCCCCTTTCCGATGTAAAGGCACAATATCAACAACCCGATTATGGATGTGGATATATTCTCATACCCGATGTTTGTGTAGTTCTTCTGTAAGCGTTACTAGCGGGTGTACGATGAGAAGAAGGGGTTTTTTATGTGCATGTGAACGTCTTCTATGGTCTTCACTGATCTGGGATATGTAGGCATCTTGTATGATTTCACCACTTCAGTTGTATCCTTTACCAGGCTTTGGGAATGCATTTATATTTATTTTATCATTTTCTGGTATGTGATAACAAAGAAAATTTAATTGTATTCATGCCACCTACAGTACCATCGAAGTACCATGGCCGATGGCGGAATGATCAATAAGCCTCGATCGTTTAGTCGTTTGTTAGTCACGCTTTCAAACGCAACGATACGATCGCCTTGATGTTCCCGCGTGGATCAAACAGCACATCAACTTGTCTACTTTACAGCGCAAGGGGTATAAAATGCCGTTATGGGGACAGGAGCTCTTATAAAACTCGTCTGGCTCTAGTGAAATGTTTTTCTATCCCCTGTTTTCTCAACGCATCCTGTCGCTTGTGTGTCGACCAATTCCAGGGCAAGCGTTTCTTTCTTATCGCCTAACGCAACAACGACCTGCGTTTGCATCAGATCACTTCCAAGAAACGACACTCCTGCCAGTGGTTCGTCAATTGAAGGCAAGGAAACTCGCGAAAGTTTTAGGTCCAGTCCAACTCCACCAGCATATCCGACCAATTGAACCGATTTCAGTCAGATTCCCCCCACATACAGCATACGGCATCTTCCTGCGCTGAACTCCGGACGCTTTCCGGACTTTCCGGGCTTTCCGGGCTTGCGCTGCTGTCCACATCATTTGATATTTGATATACTCGCACGTCACCACTTCGGCGGCGCAAAGTGCCACTAAAGTGCCGTCTGTCACACCCTATTGTCACACCTCAATGTCAGTCACGACCCATCCTCGACCCAGGAGCCCTTTTCGTACCGATGCTGCCAGCGACGAAATAGTGAAGGTACGAACCGATGACGGGCTTTCGAGGGCTTTGCGAGATAGCGCGGGTGTCAGCGATCCTATAGGCGGGTCCTTTGTAGAGCTATCCAGGGGCAAAGGAGGTGAGGATCTCAACTGAGCTGCGGAAATGAGCCGCTGAGCCTGTGTCCGATGTTCCAGAGGAAGAGTCGAACTGTGAGGAGAGTGGAAACCCTGGCATCGATGATATATTCGAAGGTACCGTCGACACTATCGAAGACCGTGGATCACGTTAAGTACTTACCCGTGCAGCGACATCCGTGGCAAAACGTCGTAAACTGGAGGAACCTGCGTCCTCAGGGAATGCTGCCTCATCGGTGTCTCCTGCGAAGACTAAGAGGACTGGTACCGGCCGCAGGATCCAGGGCCGATTGCAGAATATGCTATCGCTGCCCTTTGACGTTCTATACCTGGTATGTCCTCTACGACAATGCCACATTCTCGTCGGTTTCCTGAACACCCTCACACCTCAGATATTCTCAGAGCTGGAGCCTATAGATCTCGTCAACCTTGCTCGCACGAGCAAGTCTCTGCGGCAGGTTCTCATGTCACGCACGTCTATATGGGCTTGGAAGGTCGCGCGAAAGAATTCGGGAATTCTTACGATCCCTGAACCGCCCGAGGACATGTCTGAGCCTGCCTGGGCAGTACTGCTGTTCGGATCTTCTGTGTGTTCTGTGCGTGGTCCGACCATCCATATTCATCATATTGATTTACACAATGCCGATTTTTGGCCCATAGCATTGCAATACGAAGAAGGTCCACCGGGCCGACTTTTCCCTTCGCCGTCACTTGTGCGCCGCCTGTAGGAAGAAAAAGTGATGAAACACTCTCTGCTAGCTTTCGACGATTCTGATTGTGCGATCCATTCAGCCTTATCCCTTCGTACAAGTTTCGGTCTCAATGCCTGGGATTGAAGGAATCTGTCATGGAACTCGTTCCATATACAAAGCGTGCGATCGCGTTCCTCTCAGAATCCTGAAACCCATGTATTTTAGGGACTGACTGGACCCTACTGCGCAGGGGGAGGATGGCGTTGTCGCTCAGTGTTCGGTGGTCGTTTCTACTGGAAGCCGGATTTATACGAGATGAGCAAGAAGTTAGAAGAGCTTGAGGCAGACAGAGATGCGGCTACGCCAGGAGCAGAGCAGAGGCTTGCGTCTTTTCTTGCTGAGAGAAAACTCGAGGTAGCCTCTATCATTCAAGTAAGTTCTATCCTTCCAATAGCTTATGTGGGAATAATTCTTCAAACAGAGAAGTATCGAATTGGAGAAATGGGACAAGGAGGAAGCAGAGGCCCAATCTCGTAGTGCTCGTGTAAGAAGAAGCCAAAGACACCAGGAGTGAATATTACTCCCAAGTAGAGTCTCTTCTTACTGCTGACGTCCTAACTTCGCAGCTTGAGGGAACGTATCCTAGCCGCAGGGTACGAGGATGCCGATATTACCTGGATCGGGATGTATAGACTTCCTGGTGCAAATGTCGACAAAGGACTGACGGAAGAGAGTAGGTCACTCGTCACCCTCGAAGAAATCAGCTGACGTATTCCCAGTCTGGAGACGTATCAGAAGTCAAGTTATGTTCAAGCTCAGCCGTGCTCGTGAGGACCGCCTACGCGAAGAGAAGCGCCGACGAGAGAAGGAATACACTACCAAGACTGAGCGGTATTACTCGCTTATTCTGCGGCTAATTCTTCCAGTACAACGGTTATACCTTCCCGCGCTTTCTCAAGTGGGAGAACTTTCTTGTTTCAGAGAGCTTCGGAATTTAAATAGAGATGTGCACCCGGCCGAATGGACGCAAGCCGCCGGGCAGCTTAGACAGAGCCTCTCTGAATGGATGACAGGGAACAGGGACAGATGCACCCAACTACTTCCCTCGTACTTTGCCTCCTACGAAACTCCAAGCCAGGCGATGAATATCAGCTTGTTGTTAAAGCCATCAATCAACCATTGTCGTTCTGAGACGATGGTTTATTTCGCGGGGCAATTAGAACTTGTGACCTCCGTATTTCGTCATCGAACCACGGATACAATCCTGATCGGCCGGGATGTTTGTCACGCTTGGAAGATGGGCGGAGAAGTAGAGTTTGTCGAACGTGGCGCGGCGGCTTCGCATGCCCTTGTCCGAGAATTGAAACTTGATCCGGCAACGACGACAGTATCGAAGCTCGAGCAGTTGAACAAACTCTTCATCTGCGCAAGCTGCCCTGCGGGTTTTGAGTGGTTATATCGTTCCTGGAGACACTGCGTAAGTCCAGAGTTTTTCGAGGCTCGCTATGACAATTGCAAGAACTTTGTCTAGGTTCTACATTTTATTGCCTGTTCGGAGACCAGTCATCCATCTCCTCAATGGCAGGTGGTGAGCACCGATGAGGTCTGGGACCCCACACGACCGGAAAAAGAGACGTGGCTTTGCAATCACTGTCCCTTTTACCTCGCGCCAAGTCCGCCAGTCACCTTCGGACGAAGTTTGAAGATGGGAACCAGATTGGACGCTAAATTGCATGTTCTGACAAAGTATGTCCAATTTCTTGCTTGTGCGTGTTGAAGACCTAATGTCCCTTTCCGATGTAAAGGCATAATATCTACGACCCGATTGTGGGCGTGGATATATTTTCATACCCATTGTTTGAATAGTTCTCCTGTAAGCGTCTACCAGTCACTGTACGATAGGAAGAGGGATTTTTTATGTCATGGTTGTAGTATTACGGTCACTGACACGTTGACGTTGATGTATGGTTATGGTCATGTGACGTAATCGTAATAGTGGCAAATGTATGCGCCTCTGCCCAAGTCGCGCTCACTCTCCTTGGCGCTGGCGGTTCACGCCGCCTTGGCTCTTTCTCCATCTCTCGTATGTCCTCTACCCCTCGTTCTCGCCACTCTTCTCGTTCGTCCTTACCTTGGAGAACTTCCCCAAAGATTAAAGCGCCAACATCCCTATCCTTAATTGTGGCCTCGCCCCAAGTCGCCTCTCCGCCCGTCTCCGCAGTCACTCATCTCTCACCCATCACAATGACGAGTAATAGTGATGCCAAGACGGGATTAACCGTTGTGCAAGGTGTGCTCCCCTTGGAAACGTCGCAGCCGACATGAAAATCTTAAGAGGCAATCTACAGATCCCAAGTCAAAGGCGAACGCAGAGACCGCGTCGCCCCTAGCAGATCACAATGGTGAGGCAATGCTTTCGATTCATATTTCATATATGGGCGCGTTTGCTTGCGCCGCACGACATGTCTTGAGGATCGTTCGCTATTCCTCTCTTAGTTCTGACTGCCTATATTCTAGACGAGCTACAGCCCGATCGCTTACAACCCCCTTTGTCTCCTACGAATAACGCGAGCGATCCACCAGCTTCTGCTCCCGATTCCCCCACGAACCCCATGCCAGAAGCACCTGGCCCAACATGCAGCCCAACATCACCTGCACCACCACCCCGGCCACGCTCGTGGTTTGCATCGTTGTCACGGCGTGGCTCGTCCAATGTTCCTCTAAATGAGTTTGCCACCCAGCAGACACCTCCGCCGCCCCCTACCGAGCAACTAACCAGTGCTCAACCTGCTTCCCACTCGACCACGACCACAGCTACTACTATGCAATCTCCGCTACCGGCGGAAGAACGTCCCGAGACCGCCTCTACGAACTTGCCAATTTCGGACCCTCCAACCCCGACGATCGACGCGAGTCGACCAGAGCCGGAGAAAAAGCTAGTGCCAAGAAAACGCGCCTGGTTCTCCTCATCTTCATCCCCTAAGCGTCCGAGCAAATTACGACCTGGGGATGAACCATTGACTCCTATCAATCCTGCCCGGAAGGATGCTCCGGTGCTCGAAACGCCGCAGCTGCCTGTTACGAATATCATCCCTCCCACACCCCCACGACCTGAGCTCACTCAAGTCGAGCCACCATCAGAAACTAGCCCTGTTCCCATACCCGCCGCTCGCGCATTGTCCCTTCCTGCCTCCCCTTCACAACCCAGATCTCCCGAATCCGATGTACGCCGTATCTCGGGCCCCGACACGGGTATTGTTTCTCCCAGCGCGCAATCGTCAATTGATTATCAGGTGCCGAGATTGCCATCTGCCACCTCATCGTCAGAGTCGGTCTCACCTCCCGTGATGATGTCAACTGAGTCAAACCAGAGCCTGTCTTTGGTCCCATCCGCAAGCCGTTTCTCGCTTAGCATTCCGTTCCTGGGGCGTCCCAAAGTCCCCCTGGATCATGCCATGGCATCTGCTGCACATGTTACAGACATACGAACGGAGTTGGCCCCTTCATCCGAGGACTTGGCTATGGTGGAGAGTGGAGACACTAGACATGAGGCAATCGCAGGTGAGTTTCCCCCCTCTAGCTGATTGCTACTTGTAAACCATCTCAGATTCAGAAAATGCGTTGATCGACTGTATGCCACCTTCCGGGCCGAAATCCGAGCCCGTCGTTGACGATGACCGCTCGACGGATCAGGGTTCTTGGTGGGGGCTCGTGGGCTGGCAGGCTGCGGCCTCGCACACGCCTGCCCAAGCACAGGAACCACCTTCAATCAGACCATCTGATCACGAATCGGTGGCAGTAGTCACCGACATGGCTTCGAAAGAAACTGATATCCCGAGTTCAGACACCCCTACAGATGTACAAGTCCGGCACGGATTAACTTTATCAGCCGGAATATCTCAGGGTCGAGGCTCGAGTTGGCTGGTGTCATGGCCTTGGTATGGTCAGTCGGCGCCGATGCCTGCGCCGGTAATAGCCCGGTCAGAGGAAGGAGGCGCCAACCAGGTGGAAGGGGAGACGACGAAAATTCCGAAGACGGCGGAGGCTGAGGCTGAAGTAGTAGAGGAGGCGCCCATACATCAGGGTCAAACCTCTACAGCGCACATGGAGCCGACGAACCCCATCCAGTCATCCATTACGGCCAACATATCTGGCTGGACCTCATTCTTCAGTTCTAGGTCATTGCTTGCCAGGCGTATCACAGATACTGAGCATCAAGAGGAGGATACGATGGAGGTAATGGTCATCGATGAGGGTGATGATGAGCGCGTTGTGACCTCGGAGGCCCATGGTGGAAAGGATATCGTCACGCGAGAGGCTCAGATATCCAAACAATCTCCTGCGCCACCGCGCTCGCCGTCTCCGTCACCAAAGCCAAAAGCAAAGCCAGATGATCCTAAGGGGACGAAGCGTACGTCAGTCTCGCCTGCACCGTCCAAAAGCTCTGGGCGTGCTTCTCCGCGTGTCCCACCGCCACCGAATCTCGTATTACCCACGTGGGATGATACGTTCCTTATGCCGCCCCGTTCTACTGGACCACGTGCACAAACTGATTCTGCGATCGCGAAGACCGTGCGTTTCGTAAGCGGCATGCTTTTCGCAAGAGACGACGGCGCAAGTATAGGGAAGGGTAAGGCACGCTCAAAAGATGACGAAACTTTGGCGGACTTTGGGAGGGAACTTCCACGTATCTGGGACGTCATCGGCGAACCATTTGACGGCGATGTATTGCGGGGGTGTAAACGCGTCGTGGTTATTGGTATACACGGGTGGTTCCCTGGTACGTTCCCAATGTCGTTTTGGCTTTATTCAGCCGGAGACGTATCAGGGGTAATGTGCTCATGTTGTCATCCGCTACGGAACAGGTGCAGTTATGCGGACTGTTCTGGGGGAGGTCTGTTCTATTCTACAGGAGTAGGGGCTGTATTGGCACTGATGCACGTGTTTTGCAGCCGACTGGCACGAGCAACAAATTTGTCACAATGATGTGCCAGGCGCTGGAGGCGTTCCAGGAACAGTATGGCGTACAGATAGAGAAGGTGACGCAAATTCCTTTGGAAGGCGAGGGAACGATTAGCAAACGTGTCGACAAGTATGTACACCGCCCGACCCATCGCTTACCGGAATATCCTTATTTTTTCTTTCACAGGTTGTACACCAACCTGACGGCGAATAACCAATGGATGAACGATCTCCACGCAGCCGATGCAATCTTGGTGGCAACGCATTCCCAGGGTTCTATCGTTTCAACGCATCTGCTGGATCGACTAATTCGCGAGAAGCATATCAAGACATCGAGGACGTCGGACCTCCTGGCCAGTGCCTCGGCCGCCCTGGCTCCCGGCGGCACTAGTCCGGCAGCGCCCTCCGCTCAACGGGTGTGCTGCTTGGCGCTCTGCGGGATCCATCACGGGCCGCTTCGTTATCTAAGCTCCAGTTCCCTGTTACAGCCTTACATTCAGGTAAGCTAAGCGATAGCTTGCATGACGTGAGAGCTTTTGAGTAAGGATCTCGTTTTATCAGTATTTCGAATCGGCAGCGGCGAAGGAGTTGTTCGAGTTCCAGGTTAGTCTGTCTTGTCTGACAAAAGTTGCTACGGCGCTATGCCAATTCGCGTCGTGCTTCTTACCTTTGACACCTGACATAATGCAGAGCACTAGCAGTGAAGTTTCGCAAGTTTACGTTAAAGCGCTGCGAAATGTTGTCGATCATGGTGTACGTCGATGCGTTACAGTATTTCAATTTATCACGAGCATGTGACCGCGTCACCTAACAGGTCAAGATGGTATACGTCGCCTCGCTCAACGACCAAGTCGTGCCACTCTATTCGGGTTTGTTCACGGCCGCCTCCCACCCTTTGATTCTGAGGGCGTTGTACGTCGACGGAGACGCGTATCAGTACGTGTCTGGCTTTGCGAAAACGTATCGTGCCTAAGACTCGGATGTTGTGTGTTCATCCTCCGCTTTGTAGCACATCCGATTTCCTGTCGAACCTTCTGGTGTTACTCCTTCGCGCGATGAATGTCGGCCTGTCAGACAGTGGACTGCTCGCGCATCTTTCCGAAGCAACCGCGGGATCCCTGAACGGAATCGGTCACTCGAAGGCTTACGAAGAGCTCGCCACATACTCGTTGAGTATCACATCTCGGTTCGGAACTCCAGGGTTCTCTTCTGATGACATGGGCGTAGGTTGGCCGTCAAGTATCTATTCTTGACGAATCACGGATCGAACGAGCACCCGGAACTCGTTGTCCAACCCTTTGATGCCAATACAGAAACGAATGATTACGAGGTGAGCCATGTGTTTCCCATCGCACACCCTTCCGCCCTCATCCATCCATTCATTCCCATTCCCCCGATCGGGCGTCGTGTATTTCTCAATTCTGTTCTCTATTTTCACCTCTATCACACACATACACATACACACAGATCCCCTGGGCGTTACGCGATTTGATTGCGGACGAACGCGTGGCTCACTTGTTCGCGAACGATTTCACCAACCTGCGCAACGCTTTCCCTGATTGGCAGCCGAGGTCCGCCATTCTGCGGGATATCAAACGGAAGCTCCAGCCTATACAACGCCTAAACACAAATCCACCGACGCGGTCCAGCCCTTCCAAACTCTGATATAATGAAATACATATCTGGCTTGCTGTGTGTTCGTCGCGCCCTTCGTCCCAAGAAGGGCGCGTGGGGGCGTGGGCGTTCAGTAGCCAATAATGGGTTTTCCCCCTTTTCTTTTCTTTTTTTCTAGCAACCTTCTTTCCTTTCATCTCGACTCAATTGATGCATGTACATGTCCATCCGCGTACCTTTCATCCCTCGGATCACGACACGTTATTTCAAACATACAACACCTTGTGTAGAGCAATCCTCGAACCCCTTCTTTTCTGTATTCACTTTGTATAGCGCACAAAGCACATGGCCCTCGGATTTGCAGTATTCATCATCCATCACATTCCTAGATAGTACGGTCCTTTACCACTCTTAGCACAGCCCTGATACCCCGAGCTCGAATTTCATGTCGCCACTCCCTCCACCATTACGGCAGAAGTTCACACCGGAACACGCGCATCACATATAGTAACGCACGGTAGAGACGCACGCACATATATTCACATACAAGGACGGCGTTTCCTTTCCGACAACGTTGCGATCACAATTCTAAACATTTGATGTCAAGGACATTTGACGTGCGTGGACCTCCTTCCGGCTGGCAAGAGGCCCCGGCGTATGGGAAGGGAAAGGCACTTAATAGCCACAAGTATGTACAATTAAGCCTAACTGGAGAGGGTGGTGGTCGCGATGATGTTTTACGATGATGGGTAATATGATGATGGATGATGATATTCGAGGAACATTTCTCCGCTTTTCCTTTTTTTGATCCGAGAGAGATGAGATTCCCTTCTGTACCTCCACCACAACACAAATTCTCGCGCGCGCCCGAACGTGTTCCTCCTCCGATCTTCCCGCTATCAACGATACTCCGCGCCACAGTCACCAATGAGTGTGATCATCCTTCGTCCGTTCGAGCGCTCGAGGACAGCTTCGATGTCTGAGCGATCGGTGTCCGTCAGCCGGAATCTGAACACATTCAGGTTGTCCTCTGGATGTTCCGAAACGCCGAGACGTGTGCCTTTGGAGTGGGATTCGCGCAGACGGTTAAACATTTTCGAAGATAAAGATAAGAATAGAAACACATCAGTCATGAGACGTTGACAGAAACGCGTAAGAAAAGGGTAAGGGTCGGTGGAGGAGTGGGGTAGGGTGGCGTGGGGCGAGGAAATCGACGTACCAACAAGGACGGCGCCAACGAACGGGTGGTCGAGGACCCAGCGGACGGCGATATTGGCAATGCTTGCTCCGCCATGGCGGTCACCGATTCTCCGTAATACGGTGAGAAGTCGTTGGAAGAGAGCCCAATCTCCCCATACTCTAGTGATCGCATCCAGATACTATGTGCATTTCCAAAAGATTAACCCGAAGAAAGGGCCACGCGGAACGTAAGCGGACTGATTGCCGGCGAACTCGGAGGCATCGCGCGTGTGTGAGCCAAGATTCGAAGTTTTTTTTCTCTTTTAACGCCACCACCCGACTCCTAAGAAAGGGAGTGGTATGGAGGAAGCGCAAGTCGAGCCCATGACGCCCGGCACGGAACAATGCGCGGAAGAGATATATGGACAAGCATAGGCGTTTAACTCACCTTGCGTTGGGATGGCGTTAGGGCGCCTGAATACGGATCAGGCTCTGGCCTGTCAAGCCATGCATCGGCAAGAAAACCTCCACACTGCCCCGGAAGGGAAATGAGAGGCGGATGAACAGGAGTTGGAGTGAGGAAGGGGAAAAAAATAAGCCGGAAGGCGATGCGCAGGAGGATACAGAGAGAATGCGTACAAAAGTGCCGTAAGTGAGCAACTTGATATTGTGCTTCTCACAAACATCTGCCATGCCGTGGAGAGGCCGGGTGTCAATCAACGAGAACTGCATGAAAACGAAGGGATGAGCATCAGAAGTTTTTTTTTCTCATCGTCCGGCCATCGGACATGTGGCAACAGACGGGATATTGGAGGTAGACATATATGAATACATACCTGAACTTGATTCGAAACGATAGAGCCTGGGCCGAGCTGGGTGCAGATCTCGTCTGTCCGGGCCGCATCAAAGTTTACGAGGCCAAGGGCCCTGATGTGTCCGTCGCGTTGTATATCTTGGAGATAACGAAGAGAAGTCATATAACCCTTGTTGGAATAGTCTTGCCAATAAAACTACACGGAGGGAAGTGGAGGCACGAGCGTGGTGTCAGACATGGATAGGTAGACAGACAACATAGATGGGAAGTCCCCTCCAAAATGGGGAAAGGTGATCAATGGTGGGCTAACCTGAAGGAAATCGAGTTGACGAGTACGCATCCGCGTCATGCGCTCGCGGACGGCAGTCTCGACGGTGGCGCGAGATACTTCACCGTGTCTGAATACGCACCATTTGGTGCCGCCAAGGACGGTGCGAGGTGGGAGTTGCTCCTGGAATTGACCCTGTTTTTGGAATAGCACGGGCGTCAGAAGAGAGGAAACATGGGAAGAAGGGGGGCTTGGGGGGCCGTGGCCACATATGGACCCACTGACAAAGACAATCTCGGCAGGGCCATAATGATCAGCTAGAAGGGGTAAAATGAGCGTCAAAAATGAGAGTGTGAACTCAAGAGAGATGAAACGCACGCACCCTTGGGCAGGTGTGAGGTGTCGGCGGGTCGGTTCAGAGGTGGCGTGAAACGATGACGTTAGTTCTGGGAAAAGAAATTTGCACGGCAGAAGGGAAAGATTCACCATATCTGACAAGTGACGAGGGAGAGCGAGAGATCAGCGAAAATAATGGCAAGTTACGAAAGGACGCGTTTACCAAACGCAGTGTAGCCTTGATCAACGTGGCGTGCCATGGCTTCTCTGACCATTGGTGCTGGGGCACTTCCCCAGGCCGTGCTGGAGAGTTGCCAGAGGCCGACCCAGAGACGGGGTGGGGTGAACGGGCCGAGCTGGAACGTCTCCCAGGGAGTGGGGGTGGACGCGAGGGGGGGATGAGAGGTGATCATAATGGCAGGTGGCATAGGATGGATGGGGGGGTGCTAGTGGTGAGAGATCATGGCGTCGGCTCAAGGGAGTTATATACGTGTAGAGAGAGTGGGGTCGGGGGATGTGAGTATATGCGCAGCCTGTGTGCCGCGTAGATAGGATAGAGAGAGAGATTAGAGTATGGAGTATATGCGCGTGTGTCGTGCTACGAATCTGATTACATATAATTTATATAATATGATATAAAAAGAATAATTTGCATTTTATTTTTATAATAAT
>QFEY01000040.1:0-32109 GCA_003316435.1 Russula virescens
GAGAAAGAAAAGCAGAAGTACCAAGAAGAACTTGCTGAGTTACGTCTGCATGTGGAGGAAACCAATGGTACGCTGCTTGTATTCTGTGGCTGTCGTTCCGAGCACTAACTCGCCGATTCTTTTGATTGTCATGAGACACCGGCGAACAGCTGGCTGAACGTATCAAAAACTTCAATGCCGACATTGCTGAGAAACGAATTGCTCGACGGCGTCATGAGGCTAGTGAACAGGATAAGGAGGATGAACTCGCTGCTGCACGTAAAAAGCATGTAGAGCTCATTGAAGAACACGGCCAACTAAGTGCGGAAGCAAAGGTGAAGGAGGTTTTTTTTCTCAGCAGTACTGCTCAACGCGTTGTTTCAGGCTCAAGAAGAACGGATACTAGAGCGCGAGGCTCTAATCCGCGAGATAGCCACACAATACAACATCCGGGGTTTCGACGTGTCCCCTCTTGAACACGGCAGAGTCATCGACTTCACAATGAAGCTAGGCTCTTTACTGGCTCAGCAAACGGCTGAGGTTGAAAGTATACAGGTATACTTTTGGTGCAAGTACTCACAACCGGATCTCCCGCTCATGTCTTAATATCCTAGAATGAAACACAACAGAGTAATGCCACTTACAATGAACGATCTCGGCAATTACACGCCACTTTGGAAAGACATAAACAGCAGCAGGCGAACAACCGCAGCAGAATTGTATGTATATTCCATGCTATTGAATAATGTATTCTTACCTGTGGAATAGGCAAAGCTTCAGTCAGATATCGCATCTGCTGAGAGCAAAGTGGAAGCAGCAGAGTTGCTGAATGATGACCTGCTGAATCTAATCTCTGACATAAAGGCGAAGAGGGCTCGCATCGAAAAGTTGAAGGCAGATATCGTCGCTGCAAAACATGATGATCGCATAGCAGAACTAAACAGCACAGTTTGCGCGATGGAGGATCAGCGAGACAACCTCACGCTTGAAATCAGGACGCTGAGTTTGCAGTCAGACGCACGAGCCAAGTTAGCGCTGCACCAAAGAGACTTAGCTTCTAAGGAGAGAGAGGTGACGAATATGTAGGGTTGTGGAAGATCCCCACAGCTTCTAGATCTCACCCTTCTCAGTTTGCAGATTTCGAGTGCACAATTTTTCAAACTCGTAAGAATGGAGGCAAGCGTCAATACAATGGAGAACGACGTCAATGTAACCATTGCGTTCGTATTCCGTTCTGAAGATATGTTTATTCGCACTAATTGCTCATAGGAAAACCGAAAAAATACATGCGGACCTTGAGGCGGAATGTAACCTCGCTGATCGGAAATTTCATGAAGCGGAGACAAGTTCATCATCGCTGAAGAACCAACTCAGAGCGAAACAAGAAGAATTGAGAGGTACGACAATATCGCATCTACAGTACTCCCAGTTGATTTGAGATAGGGCAGGAGAAGAAGCTTAGAGATGAACTTAGGGGGGAACATACATCCGTAGAATCTGCGATTAAAGTGGCGACTGCGGAGATCAACTATATACGAGAGTTCGTTGCCATCGACCGTTCCGATACGACATCTGATCTCAAACTGACAGGGCACTTTCTAAGAGCTCCGAGAGTATCGAACTCTACCAGAAGCTATTGTCGTTTGGTAGAACCAAACACATATGTCAGGTTTGCAACCGGCACATGACAGATGAGGAACTGAAGCCCTTCGAGAGTTACGTATGTGACGGAACCCTCCTACTTATGCAGGTCCTGTGCTAACTTCATCGCCCATAGCTCAATGAAAAGTTAAAGCAAACATCCCCAGAAGCTCGGCTTGTATTCGAAAATGACCTGAAAACCTGGGAATCAGAACTCAACGATTATCGAGCGCTGATGTCCTGCGAAGGTTCCATTCAACGATTGAAAGAAGTAGACATATCGTCTCTTGAAAATCAAATCCAAGCTCAAGATGAATTACTGCCGTCATTGGCTGAGGCTGCGGAAAAGGTATAGTATCTAACGTTTTCTGAGTGAACACGACCGACGTATATGTGGCAGGCCAACGAGAAATTGCAAGCACTCAAGAAGGGCTTGAAAGAACTTGAATCCCTGCGACAACACGCGATCAATGTTTCGAGGCTTCATAATGATTGCAAGGGTCTTCGGAAAGATATTTCGAGCGTTGAAAACTCTCTAATTGTTACGGGGTCCACAAAAACAGCTGACGATGTTCAGCAGGAGCTAGACGACTTGTCTGCGGAGCTGTGAGTGTCTTTCTTTTGACCATGCCTGTGCCATTTCACTCATGAGATATTGAAGGCGAAACACCGAGAAAGAAAGGCAGAATCTGCAGAACGATCGGGAGCGTCAGAATAATATCCTGCGAGCGCAAGAAACGGAACTTCATAAGTTCCAACTACAGGAAACCGAGCTTCGTAGTAAAGTTCGAGAAAAGGAGGCTCTTCAGAAAAGCATCGAGGCCATGCAACAAGAACTGATATCTCTAAATAGTCAGTCGAAGGTAATGATACATACAATTCTCCCTCCGTATACAGGAACTAATGGCCATCAGGACCTTGAGAAACAAATTGCAGAAGGCCAGGGACCTATTGACATCCTTGACCGAGAGCATCAGGCAACCCAGACCGAACTTAATAGCAAGCTGTCTCATGCACAACAAACGGCCCAGGAACTCAGTAGAAGTGCTGATAAACTCGAGAGCGCCAAAAAGCACATCGAACGGTGGGTGTCTCGTCCCTCGTAAGCGGTCCCTAATGACTGAAATGCAGGTATATACGAGACGAGGGCAAAAAGAGGCTCGAGGAGTGTGCTGACGCCATCCTTCGCATTGAAGCAAAAATAAAGGAATACGGGCTTGAAATTGAACAGATCCGCAAGACTATCGCACAATTAGACAAAGAAATCAACGAAGGAGGAGCTGTATTAGCCAATCTTCGTGAAAATCGCCGTATCAGAAAGCTGCAGAGTGATATTCAAGCGACGCAGAAAGAGATAGACTCTTGCGATCTTGATGGGGCTGCCAAAGCAAAACGCAATTTCGAGGTGAAGTATCAACTGGAGAAAGACAGGGAGAACGAAATACAACAGAAGGTAACTTACTTACATCTTTCGCGATTCTCAATCTTATGACCTTGTATAGAGTGCACACATTGGGGGAGAGTTGGCTTCGTTGAGAACCCAGTTGCAAACACTCGAGAGAGATCTCAGAGATTACAAATACATCAATAAGATGTACATGGATCAACTGGTGAAGGTCAAAGTGAGCTTCCTAGCTACCTTCGCTGCAAAAACAAGCTCACTCGATAAGATATTTGAAATGGCCAACAATGACCTCGAAAAATGCAGCAAAGCATTAGACGAGTAGGTACTTTCCTAGTCCTTGGGTAATCGTTGGTGATTAACGCCGCAACTTCTAGCGCGATCCTGAAATATCATTCCTTGAAGATGGAGGAGGTGAATGACACAATGCGTTATCTTTGGCATAAGACATACCAGGGCACAGGTACGCACAGCTCGTAGTTTGGCTAGTACAATCCGAAGTCAACAAAATTTGAAGATATTGACGGAATTCGGATCCGCTATGATAGCGAAGGCGGCGCCTCTAAGCGATCGTATAACTATAGAGTATGTATTCTCCGTCAGACTTTCCGTTAGCATCCCGCTGACGTTACGGACACTCACGCGTACTTAGGTTGTGATGACGAAAGACCAGGTGGAAATGGACATGCGAGGACGTTGTTCCGCCGGGCAGAAAATGCTGGCATCCATCATCATCCGTCTTGCCCTTTCCGACTCTTTCGGGCAAAATTGTGGCATATTAGCGCTTGATGAGCCAACCAATGCTCTCGACGTCGATAACGTCGATGCGTTGGCAGCTATTCTTGTCGAGTTGGCCATGTCTCAAATTCCTCGTGAGCTAAGCTAATCGACTGGCAGCATCATCAACGAACGAAAGAGCCACGCTAACTTCCAGCTCATCATCATCACGCATGACGAGAATTTCCTTCGGAAACTCGGTCAGAGTGATGTTATGGAATACTACTGGTGAGCGTACAGTCTAGCTTCCCTCGACACACATATTGATGCGTATTGATATCTTGCATAGGCGCGTGTCGCGAAATTCGAGGCAGAAGTCGATCGTCGAACGGCAGAGATTTGGTTGATCGTGCACGTGAGGCCTTTGTCATCATATACCAGCTGTGATTTGTCGTGTGTTTCCTACATTTTGTACTGTTACAGTCATGACACATCACCACATCAAGGACTCCTTTCACCTGAATCACTACTATGTCCAGCTTCGGCTTACTCGAGCTGGTGAGCTGCGAGCGCTATCTATCTGCTGGAAGGTACTTTGCTCGTCGACGGCCCGGACTCCGGGCCCGGCAAGCGCTCGCTCGCCAATCGCCAATTACAAGGGGTTGAGATGGAAGTCATTCAGATGCATGTCACAAGCCGCAGATTTATGAAAGCACCCCAGTGTGGAGGCGTCACCTGTAGGCGGCGTACGGAATAAGAGAGTTATCGAGCCTGTGCCGTGTGGATCTAGCCTTCATTAGAATGGACGTTACCTATAGCCTAGTAGCGGGCAGTCCATCACGGTTCTGCTATGCGTCCACAGAGGTCGTTACCGCCACCTCAATGCAGCATGCCATGGCGACTCTCTTTTAATTCCTGGTTCCCCATGCCTAAACTCAGACACTATTATTGGCACAGATAACGACGAAACAGGTTTAATTGCCGTACACTTTACAAGGGCATACATTGAGGTGAACAAATGTTGTGGGTATCGTGACATAGGATAACTGACGAGACAAATCTGGTGTCTTCGCACGGTATCAACGTAACGTGCTGAAGAGTTGATCGTAGCGGCGAGCGTTCCTATTTCAGTATCTGCGATAATAAGAAATGATGCGGTAGATGAAGCGGACAATCTCGTTGACGTTCGCAATTATCATTACGACGGAGAGGACCTGCCCAAATTGCCAGGAATCATCGACCTCAACGACACCGCGCCCAACATTGGTCCCATCTGGCAGGAGCTTTGCCTTGTTCCGATGCATCTGGATCGCGTTCGGTGAATATGACTGGATACACTATAAACGGGATACTCACAGTAAGCTCCAAGGTAACCGTAGCGTATATCGCCGAGCTGAACAGAGATCCGTCAGCACTGGGTAGAAGAAGAGAATACAACGCACAAAAGAGGACCAGTGGAGATGTGACATGTTCCCGTATCCACTTCCATCTCCATTTCCGAGTCTACATCGGCCCACTCTCGTTCCGTGTCACGTAGGGCGACAAACAAAACGGTCGCTTGTACAAAGCCGACCATGAGCATCACGGAACTTATGATGAGGACGGCCATCCATAAACGGTGTAGCCAGGGCACGGTAGCCCTGACAGTGACGAACATTATCACATACTTGATATGGTCGTTACATTCAGGGTGGGACCCGTATGTTTTCACATGGACCCAAACGTACATGGCCCATCCCGTATATGCGATCACCGATGCGAACTGTAGGAAGACACCCATGATGACGCGACCTCTAGTCCAGTGATATTTGCCTGAAAATGCCCAAGGATTTGAGCACGAGTGAAGTGCAAGGGGAAGCAGCACGGAAGTACTGGCCACTCACCCATGGGCGAAGAACTGATACCAAGGAAATACAGGATATGCAGGACACAGATGGCATGGAAGAGAGACAACTGATTTTGAGCAGTCTGGATGATGGCCGTCAGAAGGAGGCCAAAGCCAGAGATGCCCGCATTCGTGTATAACGCATTCAACAATCCCACAGTGTACGGTGTCTGGGGAATAAGGGAGAGGAGGAACGTCGTAAAATAAAAATTAATACGTATCTAGGAACAGACAGCAGTTAATGGAAAATCAAGACCAAACCATGTGAGGAACTCACTCCCTTTCCGACAACATCTGTATTTGCAGGGACGGTTTTGCAGGTCAACATCTTACACCACCGAGGAAAAGGGAGATTGCCTGGGCCGTTGGCAAGGTCTATTTTTTATATATAACTGAATTGTATTTGCTGTATCCTCGTGCCGTTATTGGAACTGGCCACTGGGATCTGTCAATCAGTTCATTGACGCCGTATACCCCTCACGTTACCAACCAGGCTATAGTATGACTTTCTCTGACCAGTGGATGCGGCCGTCCACGGTTATCTGTCCAAGTGGAGCTGAGCAAGTATGGAAAAAAATGGATAGATCTGAAAAACCAATAAAGGTCGAGAACTTGAATGGGTGATTTCTGAGTCGGGCACGCACTGGCACGCGAAGGGGCAATCTTAAGTGCGTGGTAGGTGTGTGGGTAAGCACATTGCCCGAGAAGACAGTCCGTATTAATGCTTATGATGTGCGGCCCCTCGCCATGCGGTCAGGCACAACGGAAAGTGGCAAAACATTTCCATGGCCAACAAACCCCTTCCGCGCAGCCACTTCATACGCATCAATTTTCACTCAAGAAATGATTAATGATTCTACAAACCTGTTTGGAGCTTCAGCGTCGCCATTCGTTCATTCTCCTCTTCGCCAGTTACACGATGGCATACATCGAACATGAGAATGGACGTTGAATTTAGCGGGAACTGCGTCCGAGTCTGCAGAGGCGCAGCCCTTACCGCAACCCCAATATTGCATGCCATGGCAACACAACTTTCCCAGTGCTTAGACTCACACGCTATTATTTGAAGTGGATGACGACGAAACAGGCCTAATTATCGTACACTTACATTGGCCATACATTAGGGTGAATAACTGTGGTTGGTATCGTGACATAGGATAACTGATGAGACAAAGCCGGTGTCCTCGAATGGTATCAACGTAATGTGCTGAAGAGCTGATCGCGCAACTGTGTGTTGTTCAAACCTCCAGCAGTTTCAGACGCTGCGGTGTTCCTATTTTCAAGGTTCTGGAGTTCATATCCCGAAGCGACGTTGTCCAGCGACCCGTCACGAGCTGTAATTCGTAAATTGGCACCCTGATAATGGGGAGTGCAGGGAGTCTTACTAGAGGTAAAGGGTCCAGAAGGCCTTCCCGCCTGGTGGGCTGTACCCTCTTCCTGCGCTTGAGCCTCATGGGCAGGCGTATGTCTACGATGATGACGAGCAAGGAGGCCAAAGATGAAGTGTGCCATCTCGTTGACGTTCGCTATTATCATTACAACAGCGAGGACCTGCCCAAATTGCCATGAATCATCGACCTCAACGACACCACGACCAACGTTGGTCCTATCTGGCAGAAGGTTTGCCTGGTTTCGATGTACCTGGATTACGTTCGGTGAAATGTGACTGGATACGCCATAAACGAGATACTCACAGTAAGCTCCAAATTAATCGTAGCGTATATCGCCGACCTGAGCAGAGATATGTAAGCGTTGGATAGGGAAAAAAAGAAAATACAACGCACAAGAGAAGAGGAATGGAGATTTTCAAGTACCATGGCTTCACTGTGGTTGCCGTATCCACTTCCATCTCTACCTGTGTTGACTGCGCTCCTGTATGAATCGAATTCCCCTTGATCGAATTTATTTCTGCTGCCCGCTCTTCTTTCATAACACGTCGGAAAGCAAAGAGAACGCCCGCTTGTATCACAAAGCTGATCATGAGCCCCGCAGCGCTGATAACGAGGGCGGCGATCCATAAACCGCGCAACCAGGGTACGGTGGCCCTGACGGTGACGAACATTATCACATACTTGATTTCGTCGTTACATTCAGGGTGGGACCCGTACGTTTTCACGTGGACCCAAACGTACAAGGCCCACCCCGTGAATGCGATGACTGATGCGAACTGTAGGAAGACACCCATGATGACGCGACCTCTAGTCCAGTGATATTTGCCTGCAAACGCCCAAGGATTTGAGTACGAGTGGAGTGCAAGGGGAAGCAGCACGGAAGAACTGGTCACTCACCCATGGGCGAAGCCCCGGTACCGAGGAAGAACAGGATATGTAAGATAAAGATAGCATGGAAGAGGGACAACTGATGTTGAGCAGTCGCGATGATGGCCGTCAGGAGGAGGCCAAAGCCAGAGATGCCTGCATTCGCATATAACGCGTTCAGTAACTCTTCGGTATGCGGTGTCTGGGGAATAAGGGCGAGGAGCAACATCGTAGAATAGAAATTGATCCGTATCTGGGAACGGACGGTGTTTTTTTCAGTTAATGGTATCAAGACCAAGGAATGCGAGGAACTCACCCCCTTCCCGAGGACATCTGTGTTCGCAGGGACAGTTTGGCAGGTCGACATCTGGCACCACCGAGGGAAAGAGAGATTGGTCGGGCCAAGGGCACGGTCTTCTTTTTATAAACAACCCAGTTGTATTTAGGTATATTCCTGTGCCATTGGAACTAGCCATCTGTCATTCATTAGCGCCGCATACCCTCATGCGGCAACCGGGCTGTGACTTTCTCGGACCAGTGGATGTTGACATGTCGTATCACTGTCGTATCCTATGATTAGCTGTCCGAGTAAAGCTGTGTAAGTATGAGAAAAAAAAAGATGAATCGAACGCAACACTTACGATGTGCGGTGTTGATGCGGTGCGTGGCCCTGAATCGTACAGTCAGGCACTCACTTGGACCTTGCAAAACAAATATTAATCCCGTGACCAATTCCGTGTCGCGGTCATTTCGTATACGCGCCAATTTCACTCTCAAGAAATGATTCCACGGACCTCCGCTCAGAGGTTCGGCGTCGCCGTTCGTTCATTCTCCTCTTCGCCAGTTACACGAGGGCACACATCCAACATCGGGAAAACGCCAATCAAATTTCAACCATCCGTGTCTTTCAATGCCACCCCGACCTCCCTCGCCGTGACGGGACCGCTCGGTACGACCTCAGTCCCACTCGAACCTTACATGACCCTCGGCTTCCCCACTCCCGATACCTTGACCCTCAGCGTCGAAGATGCGGAGGTCAAGAAACAGCGCTCCATGTGGGGGCTCACACGCACACTCATCCAGAACGCCGTCACGGGCATGACCCAAGGCTTTTCTGTGCCTCTTTACCTCGTTGGCGTTGGATATCGTGCCGCGCTTGAGGCGGATCCCCGAGGAAATTGCGATGGAATGAGTGGAATGCGGCTCAATATGAAGCTCGGCTTCAGCCATCCCGTCGTCGTCCCCGTGCCAGACCACATCAAAGCAGAGGTCCCTCACCCGACGAAAATCGTTCTGAGTTGCACGGATAAACATCAGTTAGGCTTGTTTGCTGCGAAAGTTCGCAAGTGGAGGCCGCCAGAACCGTATAAGGGAAAGGTAGGTCGTTTTAGGTCGTCTGTCGACATAAACCCACTGACGCCCTGCGCAGGGAATTTTCGTCGGTGACGAGACTATCAGAATCAAAGCTGTCAAGAAGAAATAAAGTATCATTATATTAACAGGCATAGATGTCTTCTCCATGCTTAACGATGTCCCAACCAATGCTGCTCGCGTGATCTCCTCTCAAACGTAGTGATTTTTCAGTCAATGATATGATCACAACAGGAAGTAGAAAATGAATGAACATTTCATACTGGCGGTGGGAAGACGAACGTCATGTACTCGTCGCATCTTCTTGACCTTCTTCTCGAGCTTGTTGCTCCTCCGTGGACTGCAACTCGACTGTCTCCTTCGCCTGGAGGACATGTTGCTTTAGCTCCTCTTCCGTCATTTGGCCAATCTTCTCTTCCCCTATGGTCTCCCTCAAGAGTTTCATCACTTTACCAATCACTCGACCATTCCCACCAGTCCACTCGCCCACTTTTTTCCCATTCCAATTTGCTTTCAAGCGCAGTCTTCGCTCGTTCGCCTCTACCAGAGCATCATGTTCCTCTTGCTTACCGAAGAATGCGAGAGCCTCTCTTCTCACCGACTCTATGATGGCCTCCTTGTCCTCCGCTTCCTGCATCTCCTGGGGTTGGCTGTCATCTTCTGCAGCAGCACTAGCTCTTGCGTCCTTCCATTGGAGAAAAGCTTGATACATGCCGCGATCGGTCCGAGCTTTGGCCCGCGAAGCTCGATCAGTGATTTTACCAGGTACGTAAAAGCGCGAGGACGCGATCCATTCAAAGGCTTCAAGCTGCGTCGCAAATCCCGCCTTCCATCGTTCCAAAGAAAGTCCAAGGAAGGGCAATATGTCTGGGATCGAGGACGATAACGCGAAATAGGGGGAGTATGTTGGGACGAGCGCTTGAGATGCCACCTGGGACTCGTTGGTATAGAGAAAGTAACCATGAAGCGGACCCTGCTTACTTTGAGGCCCAACTCTCCCAGGTGCAGTCCTACGCTAGAGGCGAGGCGTCCCATCATCATGCCGAGATCTCCATAGGCGTGGAATATCATCACATTTTCCCAGTCTTGCGCATCTTTGCGGATATTGACGTCGACCTGCACGTATACCTCGCTCGTCTCTCCTGGGCCAGGTACCGCGTCATCAGGCTGTGGAGTGATGACATCCGCAAGGCGCAGTGCAAAATTGTGGGTGCCTCCCCTGTCGGGCTGGGCGCTAGGTATGCAGGCGCGCGCTCCAAGCGCAGCTTTAATTTCTTCATGTCCGATAGTCGCATGAGGACAAGCGACGATGAAATCTATGTCACCATGGTCCGGCTTCTCCGGGGCTTCGTGGGGAACGCCGACGTGTTGGAACAAGGGTGTCAGACGTGGCAAAAGGCAGGACTTGAGTGAGGCATATATGGCAGGCGAGAGGCGCGGGAAGGTAGCGTCTGGAAGGAGTGAAAGGAATGCCTTTCCACCCATACCCTGTAAACCAGTGGATGAACTGAAAGGTGGATAGTGTGCTGAGCAGTGGCACACCCATCGATGCGATCATCGGGTCTATATAGAAGCTTGACTCGACATGCAGGCACCATGATGCATGCTGTTCCTTAGCCACTAGGAAATGGCTGTACTATTACAACGAGTCACCTCGAGTTCTCATAATCGATGCAAAGTGATAATCCTAGCCCATTAATGGTAATCAAGGCGCTGTCCCCCACCGTTTTTCCCACGGCTTCAACATAACACTCAACTCAACTCACACACCACTTGCCTACGTGCGAAACGCGAGCTCAGCCCTCTTACTCGCGAGAATCTGAAAAAACGATGTCCAAGTTTGCGCCCCATAGTCGTACGGCCAACAACCCTCGTGCCACGTCATCTACCATATGTCAAAAGTGTCTCGGAACAGGTTCGTCTTGTCATTGTCGTGTCGTACAGGAAAAGCAGCTCAAGCAACACAACATGACCCACAACAACAACAACAGGTCACTTTACATACGAATGCAAATCCAACCGGCCGTACATCTCGCGTCCCTCGCGCACGGCACAGCTCGAAAATCCGCGCCTCCTCGCCAAATCCAAGGCAGGCGGAAAGCCATCCGTCGAAGTTCCCGAGGAGTTTAAGAACAAGTTAGTAGTTGGGTGTTGTCATCATCATCATCACCACCATCATTTTTTCTGTGCTGTTTAAGCGGGGTTGGGGTTTTACTGATTGTTTGCATTTTTGCGCATTCTTCTTTGCTGTTTGGATAGGAGCGGTACTGCGGATCGGATCTTAGAAGCCAAGGAGAAGCAAAGGGAGCAGGAGAAGACGGATAGAGCCAAGAAACGGGCAAAGCGGTACTGTATCCTTTTTACATTCAGCGCCCTCTCTCCGCAGTTTCATCGTTTGCTGACGAAATTTTGTGCCAGGTCATCAAGCGCGTCCGCCTCCTCTGCCTCTGATCCAGAGCCCGAGACCGAATCTGAATCGTCGTCCGACGCTGATTCTGAATCCGTTTCAGAGTCGTCGAGCTCGGGCAAGGACTCTTACAGCTCACGCTCAAGAGAACGGGATGCCAAGCGTAGGCGGCCACGAGGACGCAGCCTCTCACGCGATTCTTCTCGTGACCGTGATCGCAGTCGCAGTCCAGACCGTTGATGCTTTGATTATCTGCACTCAGTGGCGATGTCATCCGTATTTGTCCTTTCCTGGGTTTCCTGTACACTACATGCACCCTAGTCACACTCCATGACATCCGTGGGCATTTGTTGGAACAGGTATGAGTTTAAGCGGATTGACTTTGTAATAAAAGTATATAGGGTTGGTAGTAAACATCACGAACACACTGCATCCGATGCTCTCGTATTCATAATCAATGCGACGATGAGTCTGATGAATTTAAGTTTCAGTGGCACGCTCGCTAAGGTTGCGCCACAGCGGCAAATACGCACCCGTACAAGCCCAGCACCTCGGCGAAGATGAGAATCAGCACCATGGCTACAAATACCTTGGATTCTCGAACGTAGGCACGGACGCACTACAGAAGCCATTGAGGACAATATCAGGAAGATCTTGGCACGAGACGTACTGAATCTCCAACTATGCCAATAGCGTATCCTGCTGCCAATCCTGTGGAACCGCAGGCGAGCCCTGCACCCAGGTGCACAAAACCGGAATAGAGGGGATAGTCTTGTGACGGATCAACTAGGGTCCAAGTGTCAAAAAAAAGGGTGGAGACTAGTTTGCATAAAGGACCGCGTGGCCACGCCACTTACGACGTCCCACAATTAATACGGAGACTACAAGACCGTACACCGCAATAATTCCGGACATGACGACGGGGATGAGGGACTGCGGAACACACTCGTGATGAGAGGACGGCGCGTGGAGAGGGGCTGGGGGAGATACAGTACCTTCATGATGAGCTCTGGCCTGAATTGGCCAAGACCTGCAATGCCAATACCCGCTTTCGATGTTCCATATGCAGCACCAACAGCTAGAAACGTACGCTCCTGTCAATGACCTCGTGGCACGCAGGGAATGACACGCACTGCTCAATACCATCTAGAACGAAGGCACCATAGATTAAACAGGAAGACACAAGGATTAGAAAGCGTGAGAGGAGGATGGGATTTGGAACGAGTTGAGGTTGGCGGGGGTTAAGTAAATGCTCACCGAGGACGCAACTCCAGCAAATCCGAAGAATGGCGCGTAAGGGGGACAGAGTGACATGGTCAAAGAACGGAAGGTGTCGACGCCCAGTGTACTTGTTATGGGCACCACAATAATTTTGTCGCCACTACGCTTGACTTTAAGTGGTTTGAGCGCGTGAGTGGGCCGCAGCGGGTCGGAGTCTGAAATGCATTCTACGGGACGGGAGAGGATGCTGGAGTACAGTCAACCCGCAGCTTGCTGGTGACCTCTACCAACTATGGAAGCACTCTTGTTCAACGTACGTGTATACGCCGCCGTCAATTCCCCGTTCATTCCTCAAAGAAAACTTTGCTGACGCAAATCCTGGCATCGCTATAGGCCGACACAGGTTTTCTTGAGGGCATCGTGAGGGGATACAAGGCTGGGTTGCTTACGCAGGGCCAGTACTCAAACCTGACACAGTGCGAGACGCTCGATGGTTCGTTCGCACTTTCTTTATTCCAGAAAATTGCGATGATTTTCAAAGACAAATTTCACTAAGTTCAAATTCGTTGAAATGACAGATTTACGAACGCAGTTAGCTTCGACGGACTATGGAAACTTTCTCGCGAATGAACCATCGCCCATCTCGACGTCCACCATAGGGGACAAAGCGCTGAAGAATTTAGTCGACCAATTCAACTACGTGCGGAGCAACGCTGTCGCGCCACTTGACAAGTTTCTTGACTACATAACGTATGTTCGGATCGCATGTCGCAGAAGCGAGCGCTGGCTGACAAGGGGCCGGGCGTCACGCCTCCATTTTTTTTAGTTATGCATATATGATCGATAATCTCGTATTATTGATTACAGGCACACTCCACAAGCGCAAGCTCACAGAGCTCTTGAAGCGATGTCACCCACTTGGCTGGTTCGAGGGTATGCCTGTCCTCGCCGTGGCAACAAATGCTGAGGAGCTTTACCACACCGTCCTTGTGGAGACTCCATTAGGTACGTGTCATCTCCGTCGAACTTGTGATTCTCAGTGCCTCAACGCCGGACAGCCGAGTACTTCCGGGACTGCTTAAAGGTGGATGATTTGGATGCGTTGAACATTGAAATCATCCGGAACACGCTCTACAAGGCTTACTTGGAGGACTTTCAACGGTTCTGCCTATCGCTGGGCGGACCCACGGCCGACGTGATGGGGCGTATTCTTGCATTTGAGGCGGACCGAAGGGCGATCAACATCACTATCAACTCTATCGGTACGGAGCTGACGAAAGAACAACGAGCACGACTCTTTCCGACCATTGGTCGGCTGTACCCTGGCGGAAACAACATGCTTGCAAAGGCAGAAGACATTGAGCAAGTGCGACTTGCGTGCGAGAGCGTGACTGAATACCGCACGTTCTTTGAAGGAGTGGGCGCGAATGGCGGGCTGTCACGCGGAGACGATGAAGGGGCGGCAGCACAAATCGAGGACAAGTTTTTCGTGGAAGAGGTGAACCTGAACAAGATGGCGTTCCTGCAGCAGTTTCAGTACGGAGTTTTCTACGCGTATGTCAAATTGAAGGAACAGGAGATCCGAAACATCACCTGGATCTCAGAGTGCATCGCACAAGAGGCCCGAAATCGGATACAAGACTTTATACCGTTGTTTTGAGTAGGGGTAGATTACATAATGAACTTATGATTTTATTTCTTTGTGACGGAACGGACCGAGGATGGTCCGTGATGCGGCGAGAGGCTGTGGGGATCGGAGCCGGAGGCCGACCGAATTAATTTAGAAGAGGAGTGCCCAAAAAGTGTAGATGCGAATGTATGCATCGATCACACGTTTTGCTATACTTTTACCGACTTGGTGATCCTCCTCCTCTTTTGTATCCTTTTTTTTATATAATGACTCTCGATCCCCAATACCCCAACACACGCCCTCGTCCCTTCTCACATGTCCTCCGCCTCTCTCGACACCCCTGGTGTCGTTTCCCTCCACCATTTCCTCACCGTCATCCTCATAGTCGCTCCTCTCGGTGCCATCCTCCTTCCCGTCATCGGCGTCCTCCTCTTCTTCACCCCAAGTGAGTCAAGGAAGCGTCCTGTGTTCATCCTCAACATCCTTGCATGTCTCCTCGGCATATGTCAAGCCGTGTATTTCTCATGTCTCATGTCTTACGCCGTCCTCCATCCTGATAAACCCCTTTCGCCCACCACCGCGCGAGCCTCCATCGCCATCCTCCTAACCCCGCCCATCCTCATCGACTCTATCTTACTCTTCAGGCTGCTCGCTTTTTACCCGATTCAACTTACCCCGCGTCGCACCCTAATCGCCATTCTGACCCCCACGTTTCTCTTCAAGGCCGCACGTCTAGCCTTTCTCATTGCCTTTCTCGTCACGTATCCGATCGCACGTCTAGATGGACCCAGCTACAAAACCCTTCCGGGACTAATATGGGGTCGCGGTCCATGGATCATCGCCCTGTTGGCTCTCCAGGCGCTTGATAACTCGTGCGTCTCTCCCGTCTCACGGCGCATACATGCGTTCACCCTCGATTGAATTTTGACAGATATGTCTCATCAATGTTCCTGTATAAGCTTTACCGCTTTGGCTATACCTCGCAGAAAGCGTTCGGTGGCTCCAGCAGTAAGCTCTTCTTAGTCATTGATCTGTATGTTCCGTTCTCACCCGCATTTCTCTGTTCAAGCGGACATCTTTGCTCGCGTGCCCGCCGTCTTTGTGATCGCCCTCGGAAATTATTTGGTTCCGTGCGTGCCCGTCACTTGTTGCAGTTGTCAAAGCGTCGACTGACGTCTCACCTTTTCAGGGTTACGCTGGACATCACGGTGATCATACTCATGATCCTCCTTCCGAGTTGGTCTAGTGGCGCCTTCATTCTCTATGCCACAAACTTTATTACTATTCTCGGTATCGTGTTCGCCACGGTCTGGACAACTAACCAGAACTGGATAATACGTCAAATGGTCGAGGCCGGTGTCGACGCACACACACAATCCACGATGCGCTTTCAACAAAAGTCCATTGTCGATGCGCTCTCGGTGTGCGACCCATTCGACTCGCCGGAATTCCTTTCTCCCGCACAGCGATCGATCTTCAGATGAGTTGCGATCCGACCGCACATTCTGGGCCCCTGTAAAGGCTTTAAAGCAGCTCTTGCTTTTCTTGATAGCCTTTGCAGCCTCAGTGATTGATGTTTCCAGCTGGACATCCCATCTGGGCATAGATCCTTCGGCGCGCTTCGTGCGACTCGAGATGGTGTTCTCTACAGACCCTGTACGAGTTTGGCATCAACTGGTCATACTTCGAGGAAGGTTGATGGGATCAAACAAACAGCAACCATCTGGTCCGCGGTGTTCGCCAGCTTGCAGCAATTCGCACGGTGCATCTCGAAATAGGCGAATCGCTGTACAATAGAGTCGGATCCGGTTCGTCGGGGGAGATTTGTCGGGCTCGTCGGTGATCGGCGTTGTGGAGCAGGGGTAGAGTCGAGGCAAGTGCCTTGATTGCTGTCCACTGACAGTAACTGGCGCACCGTACCTTTGACGATAATTACGATAGTACAATGGTACGACCCTTAATGCCATAACGAGTTGTCCCCATTTGGTCCCATTTGATATCATCACTTCATCGACATGACCTTCCACCAACAACTCTCAGACTTGGAGTCTGACTTTCGGCCCTATTCCTCTTCTCGTGCATCGGATTTTACAACGGATGATGACAATGCAACGACATATGATGAACTGCCGAGCTCAATTTCAACGCACACCGCCTTCGACGCCTACTTTCTCCACGCCTCCAGGCCCTCTCGCACATCATCCAATGTCTTTTCCCACCTCGTCCAACCCCTCTCACCAGACGAGTACACAGCTTCCCTCTCTCGGTCCTTCTACCCACCTCCATTTCCCATCACCACAACTTTTTCCGGGGCAATCTCCTCGCAATCGGTGTCCGATACCCCCGACGCGTCAAGGGTGGCGGGACGGCGCGTACAGCTTCATCCCCTAGAAGAAGCGTCTTACTCCCACCGTGCCCACTTGCCGCGCTACCTCCTCGAGCTTGCGGAAGGTTTCAACCTCATATTTTACGGCTTTGGGTCGAAACGCCGCGCGCTCAACGATCTTGCACGCGCTTGTGCCACCGGGCACGGAGAACAACAACAAAGGCACGGGGATGGGCACGGGCACGGTCATGCGCCGCCTGCGCACGTACTCATTCTTAATGGATTTTTACCATCTTTCTCTACAAGGGATATCATCGCCGCGCTCGCACGTCTGCCAGGCGCTCCACAAGGCGTCCAAGGTGTCGCGCAATTCCTCTCCGGTCCTCCCGCCACCTCCGCCACTTCTCCCTCATCATCATCGCCATCACCATCGCCATCGGTGGCACAAAAAAGACGACGGCGAAGGAGGTTAATCCTCGTCATACACAACATGGACGCGCCCGCACTCCGCGCTTCCAAAACGCGCGCGCTGCTCGGCGCACTGGCATCTCTGGATGGCGTGCAGATCGCCGGCTCGGTGGACCACATCAACGCGCCGCTTCTGTGGACGTCGACGGAGCTTTTGGCGGGGCGGTGGTTGTGGCATGATTTGACTACGCTCGCGGCGTACGACGCTGAGTTGGCGGGCGCGGATCCGGCTTCGTTGCGTGGCGTGCCGGCCTCACGTACAGGCGTGGGCGCGGGTGCCAGCGGCGTGGATGGTATGGGTTTGGGCGGGGCAGGTGTAGGTGTAGGTGTAGGGGGACAGATGACGGAGACGGCTGCGAGGCATGTGTTGGCTGCTGTGACGCAGCGCGCGCGCAAGTTGTTCGTGCTCATGGGCCGGCACCAGCTCGACGCGCTCGCTGACAGCACCAACAACGGTGGTGGTGTGGTGGTGGACCCGACGACGCCTGCGGAGGCGGGCGAGGTTGCGATCGGGTACGACATGCTCTTCAATCTCGCGCGGGACCATTTCGTCGCGACGAACGACACGGCGCTGCGCGCTTTGCTTGGTGAATTCAAGGACCACGGCTTGGTCGTCACCGTTGGCACGGGCGTGATGGGTTCGGGCGAGACGCTGTGGATTCCGCTTAGGAAGGAGCGGCTCACAAAGCTATTGGACGGTTTGGAGCAGGGGGATCCTCCGTAAATTCTCAACCGATGACCAAAAAAAGAAGAATTTATTGCATAGAAGGAAGTAGTAGCCGTAGTAGCCAAACAACAGTAGAAAAGATTTCGTTGCCGCAAGTGGAGCAAAAGGTAACACAGCAACCACTTAATAGACGTAAGGAATAATGCGGTAAGGAACGAGCTCCTGGTACTTCTTCCAATCCTTTCCGTATCTGCATTAATTAATCAGTTCGGCGTTCAATAGAAGGTCCAAAAGGGGTGCATACTTTTTTTCACATTTCTCATCATCGCGTCGCTGTCTATGAATGAGGAGCACTGCGAAATAGACAACGTAAAAGTAGGTAACAGGGGTGTCAAAGCCAGTCGGGAGGGACCACGCGAGTGCCATTAAAAGGTCACCCCTTGGAGATGATGAGAACAGGGGCACGCTCAGGGAAGATAAAATGCGACGCACAGATAGTTTGGGTGGCGGGAGACACCCCACCAGCCGGAGGTGAGTAATTTGGATCCCTGCTCGGTCGTTATATATGACAGATCTACAATCGACGACATCATCATGCAAGGTCAGCTCCTAATGCAGACCAGGCGTTGCTTCGCCAAACACGTACTCTTGGGATTACGTCCATTCCGAAACTCGTTCTTTTCATTGTTCGCCGTCCGGAAGATGTAGTACCCGAGGAAATTAACAGCGAGAATTGCGGCGCTCCAGGCATATCCGAGATCCTTTGGCTGGAAGGCAAGATAACGAGCCTGAAGCGAATATACAAATGGTACCCAGAGTAGATCACCGACGGCGAGCATAAATCCAAACCCGTCAGAGATTATATCGATCGTTGTCAAAACTGCGGGCTACGTGAAGCGTTAATGCGCAAGTAAAGAACGTGAGCCGGAGGAGATACTAACCTCGTTATAGAGGGCATCAGTGATATATAGACCTTGGAAGAAGAGGACGAGAATCATGGAGTCCGTGATGCGTCCCCCGATGCGGGAGGCTTGTGCGCAAGCCATGCTTATGTCGATCAACATCCAAAGGATCATGCCAGGGCGAAGCTCATTGAAGGACTTGATATCCAGCGATCCGACGGTCGGGTTCAGCTCGCGTCCAATATAGAACTATCAAGAAACGTCAATAAGAGCGGAGAAGGTCACGATAAAGTGAGACGATACATCGTAGATAGCATTGCCACTGTTCCCACCAAGGGCAAGCAACTTTCCGTCCCGGAATGAGAGTGCGTACCAAAGGATACCTTGAACGAGGGACATCGACAGGGCCGCGCTCACAAATCCAACCCAGTGGTCATAAAAGAACGTGAATGACTCGATTCCAAAGCGTAGAATGTAACCGGTGGAGAGGCCGAGGGCCATGAGGCATGTCGAGAAGGCTAAAAGAAATCCCTATCGTGAGTCGAGAAAACGCAGGGAGAAGTAAAAATCGTACCATTAATCTTGTACCACTGGTATTTTCCATTCCGCAGCTGGGTCCCTTGAACCCAGTCGCCCGGAAGGACTGCCCAGCTGACAACACAAAATGCATACCAGCTGTAGTACAGAGCAAAGGCCTTCGGATCCCAAAGTGTCCACCAAAATGCAGGGTCAGAGACCGCCTGATGTAGAGATGGATAGAGTGTCTGAATGGGGGGTGTACATCCGTCGGATGATTCGTTGCAGGCAAAGAAAAGAACATAAGTCAGGACGGGCACACCAAAGGTGATGGCGAACGCCCCAGGAGGTCCAAGAAATTCATAAGATGTCGTCTTGGGATTGAGAGTGGCGGTGTCCGAACGTTTAGCGTCGGACATGATGAAAGCGTAGGAATGGTCCGATGGATGGAGCTTTGAGTGGTGAGAGGGTTGTAGTTAAGCGCGTTACCGGGTTAAGCGCGTCGCCGATCACGTGTTCATTGTGAGGCCCGAGGTGATCACTTTTCAATTAACCGTTGTACATCCTCTCTGCTCCTTGTCCTTCTCTCCACCTTCGCCACGTCTTGTGCGCTAGAGTGCGCTTGTACTTATGGGTTTTTTCTCTTCACGACGACACGATATTGACGTTATCTCGAGCTCCCCTGGCGCTAAATCGCCGGGCAGTTCACCCTCGCCAGGAATCATTCGCTCTCGTTTCGTAAGTGCGAACGCTGCTCATCTGTCCTTTTCTCTTTGCATTCTCATGCCTCGCCTCGTCCTATTCATGCACTCTATGGAGACAGTATGGCAGAAATAAGAACAAAGCGCGCGAAGCGAATCCCACTCCTTCCCGAGAGGTAGCCACTCCCTCTTCCGGTTCGAAAAAGCCGCCGAACCTCAATATCACGCCCCGCACCCCCAATGGACACCACTACACGAACGATAATGGGATGAACGGCGTCTCTCAATCGTCGTTGCATTCTCCAACACTACAGCAGGCACCGAAAAGCCCAGGTCCTGCCAGTGCCAATGCACGGGCCTCCACGGACGCAATAACGCACGTTCACTCTTCACAGCCCACGCATGCACCTTCCGCTGATATATCTATATATATTCTCAGGGTCATGCTCGCACAGCGATTGGCCGAACTGGCGTCGGCGAATGCGGACGGTTTGCTTGAGTACGTGGCATCGATGAACCAAATCAGTGATCTTGGATTGAACCGCAAGTTAGCGACGACGAGTATCGTCTGCTTCGCCAGAACCTATTCGAGCGACTCGGCGCCTCGTCGGCGCCTCAGGAGAGTTCACCCTTTCCCACCATTACTTCTAGTCATCCTCCCAAAAGTGTGTATCATCCTTGATCCGATTCCCAGGCAACTAATTGGCTTCCCAGCTCCAACACGTAAAGACTCATTTCGTGCTCCCTCCGTACAGTCCAAAGGGACAGTGTCTTCAACTGTCTCCGGTCTTTTCAGACGAGCGACTAGTCGAAGTCGGAGAAATACTGCCACCGATACAGACACCCTCCAAAGTGATACCACAAGCTTACTCTCGACAAGCTCGAACTCGCCGAATACTTTCACTCGTCGCCTCCTTCGGATATCATTGTCGAAGCAGAGCAGCATGGTTTCGCTAAGGCTCGACAGCTCACCACCTACTATGCACGACAATGGTTCTACAACTCACATTGCGAGCCCCGGCCGTCCCGACGGTTCTAGCAAATCCGTCCCTCCCTCCATCTCCCGATCTTCTACCACACGAAGTAAACGAAGTGCACCACAACCGCCGCCATCAGCTTTCCATCATCGCACGAATGGGACCGACCAGAAACGAATACACTCGGGACTTCTGGACGACGACCTGGACGATGAAGAGCTCAAGTCTTCGAAAGAGATTCGCGCGCAGATAGAAGCCGTTGAGGCCGAGGGACGTCGACTCCTGGATGCTTTCAACGGCCTCGAGCTAAGTGCCTTGACCCGAAAGTCTCAAACAAACACCATTACAACGCTCCCATCCGCCGCCCATTTCCTTCAAGGCCTTGATTCGGTTGACAATGCATGGTCGTCCCCAACACCGAAGGACCCCGATGGGTTGTCTCTGCACTCGACGACTTCGAACGGGACTAGTTTGTCTACACGCCGATCACCGGTTCGAAGCCCCCGGACTGTACCGAATACCCCACTGGTTTCGCAGCCTGTCTCACTCGCACGGAAGTCTTCACTATCGTCAATTTCGTCGAGGGGACGCAGTGGTACGACAAGTGGTGCACCCTACCTTCCTGCTCTGCCATCATCGCTTGGGCGTCTCTGGTCCGGTAGTACCTCAAGTGTCAACCTCACTCGCAGTACAAATTATTTGCCATTAGCACCCGTAGCCGAAGGTGATAGCCGCGAATCAATCGAAGGCAATAAACGCCATTTGCGGCTGGATACGTCGTCGTCTGCGCTCCTAAAACCAGGGCCCGGTTCTCCGCGGAAAACTGCGATTGAGGACGATGACGATATAGCAGCATTAGAAGTCGAGATGGCGGAGATTAGACGAAGGCGGGCGGAAGTGACGGCACGGTATGAGGAACGGCTGGGCTACTTGAGGGCCAAGTTGAAGGGGGCAGAACTGCATGAGAAACTGCTGAGAAGGTAGCCGAGACGAAGGATATACCCTACTGCAGCGGCGAGGGAGTAGCTATACCTATACCTTGTGTTATTTTATGAGTATATTTGTGACGCTAATAGACCACCAGCATATTGACCTACTCCATCCGGGCCGGTTTCCTTACCGGTCCGCCGTGCCGCGTGGGATGAGAACACGGCCGCGATTTGCCGCGAGTGTCGTTCTTGGCTGTGGTGCTCCATTTTCATTTTCCTACAGTATTCCTCTCTCCCTCTTACTTATCTAATGGCTGGTCACCAACCCTCAGATTCATCCACCGCCAGCGGCGGTGCTGGTGACGATTCCTTTTCTCCCGTTCCACAATCACCCTCATACGGATCCAAGGTCACCACTCACCGTAGCGTCAGCCATGGCTCACAATGGGTGTCTACCGACATCCCTTCTCATCATAATGCCGGCACTTCCTATTCATCCCAATATTCTCTTTCTATATCTCCAAGTCCACGGCGCAAGAATTTAGGAAGGAGCTCATCTGGGACCACTTCTAGACGACTCAGAGTACGCACCACTTCCATCGCAAGTTCACGTGTGCGGGACCGCGATCGCGAGGGCGGTCTGCTCAGCGAGGATGACGAAGAGGAAGATATCGAAGGGCAGGACCTAGAAGAGGAGCAAGGGGATGATGCGCGTGGGAAGAGGGTGGCAGGGGAGGCAGAAGGATCCTCTGAGCGCGTCACTGAAGACGACGCTGACGACGAGGATCCAATCACGCTCAAAGAGCGTCAGTCGCTCATCAACGTCGAACACCCGTTCGGTCTTCCTATCTGGAAGCCGGCACTGTACAAAAAATCTCGGTCCGTCACTCGATACGCCGATCAAGCGCTTCATTCCATCCCATCCGCGCAAGTCGAGCGACACTTGATCCCCGGAAACATCCTCTGGGCGTTGCTCTTTGGATGGTGGCTCGCCCTCGTCTGTTTTATCATTGCGGCGCTACTTTGGCTCGTGCCAAAGGGCGGGAGGCATTACTCTTCCTTGGTCTACGGGCTGGGATGGTATCTCGGCTGGCCATTTGGGAAATACGTGGAAGGTAACGTAGATGACGAGCACGAAGAGGGTAAGGCCGCCGCAACAAGGCCGCATGGCGATAGTGCGTTCCACACCCAGAGTGGCTCCGATAACGAAACTATTCGCAGCGCCTCCCATTTACGTGCAACGCAGGACGATGACTCAATCCCTCGAGGCCCTTCCATCCAATTTTCTCCCCCAGACCCTCGTCCCGGGCATACCCAAAGCGGTTCCTGGTCAGACGTGCCAATTCCCATCGAAACATCGAGTTTATTGGGCCAGCATCGATCTGGCTGCGTCCCACTCGGCCCTTCCAAATCATACGGCGCAACATATTCATCAGTCACTGGAGAACCTATCAAGGTAGCGACAACGGAAGATATCTTAGGCCGTATCTGTTTCTGGCTGGCTCTAATTACCGTGATTGCGCCACTTATGCTCCTGGTCTGCATTATCTGCTGGGGTCTAATCATAGCTGTCCCAATGGCGAAGCTTAATTGGGCACTGATCAAGCATCTTTTCCAACATCCGACAAGTATTCGCTTCTGTTCGGCTCCGTCTATCGTGTTCCTTCACCCAGAGGGGAATTCCCCTGGTGGTGCTGGCGAGAATGGGGGAGCATCTACACCGATGAGGGTCAAACCAAGACTTTCGGCAGGTCAAGATGCACCTTCCGGCGCACCGTCCTCCAAAGTACTCCTCTGCATTTACCGGGCCGTAGGGTGGAAATTTTACAAGTACACTATCGGCGGTGTCAACATTTTTTTCATCAATCTCCTCCCTGTCGTTTTCTTCGTCATTTTCGATGGTTGGTTCATTGTTCCTATAGTCGAGGAACGCGAACGTACGGGCCAACCCGTCCCCGCTATTCTCGCTATTCTTGGTTCTCAAGTCCTCATCTTCCTGCTTTCGTTGTTAAGTGTCATTCCGCTATCATACTTCATCGGAATGGCGGTCGCGTCCATCTCTGCACAATCGTCCATCGGAATGGGTGCGGTCATCAATGCATCTTTTGGTTCCATCATCGAGATCATATTGTATGCATTTGCACTGACTCAGGGCAAGGGCCGTCTCGTGGAGGGCTCAATCGTGGGCAGCTTGTTGGCTGGTGTTTTGCTTATGCCTGGCCTGAGTATGATCAGTGGTGCGGTACGGCGGAAGGAGCAGAACTTCAACGCAAAGAGCGCCGGTGTAACAAGCACAATGCTCATCATGGCCATCATTGGAACGCTCACACCAACGCTCTTTTATCAGACCTATGGCAATGTGCGTACTGCCACGCACATACACATCTATTTTGCGTTGACCCCCGATTATCACCTTCCAGTTCCAGTTAGTTTGTGAAGGCTGCCCAGACCACGCCAAGTATGGGGGCTCGTGGAAATGCCGGCATTGCTCATATCAGCATCCTGATCCCGTGCATGACCCATTCTATCAGTCAACGGTGAAGGATCTCATGTACTTCTGCGCTGGCATCCTTCTCTTCGTATGTCCATCAACCCATCATGATGAATGTCATGGTACGATTGATTCCTCCGACAGTCCTATCTCGTCGGTCTTTGGTTCTCACTCCGTACCCACGCCTCGCAAATATGGCAGAATCCTCAACAGTTGTTACACCCGCAAGAATCGGGTCGCATGTCACTGTACCATAAGATCGTCCCACCGTCCAACTTCATCCCCGGCGTGTCAAAGCCAGGGCCACGAGACGGCGCAAACGTTGTTCGACCCAAGCCGATTCTCGCAGGCTCGGATGCCCTCAGCCCAAGTTCCCACGGCCCAGCCATTACACCTCAATCCGTCGGCGTCGCGCTACCGGAGTCCTCTGCCGACGCTTCCCCTTCGGCCTCACGTCCAAACTCGTTCCCAAATCCGTCCGTGAGCCCCCCGCCTGGATCCCTCGTTCCGATTATGGAGAGCGTCGACCACGCGCTGAAGGATACGGGCTTGCAGCCCGCACAGCTCCCTCGTGACGATTTCACTCGCGCGGTTGCTGTCGCCACCGTATCCGCCCTGCGGCATCAACAGGTACAGGCACGCCGGGTGCGGAGTGGTCAACTTGGGGAAGAGGAAGATCCTTCTGGACATGGCGGTCATGATGGACCGTCTTGGAGCCGTGCCGTGAGCGCGAGCGTGCTATTAGCGTGTACGGCGCTGTATGCCATCATCGCTGGTACGTGTTGTTCGACCTCCATTCTTCGACCATCTCATTTTTTCGCTTGCTGATCACTGTGGGTGCCCTCAATTATCACAGAGCTGTTGGTGGACGTTGTGGACGTAGTGTTGACTGGGTCAGGGATCGATGAAAAGTTCCTCGGAGTCACCTTATTTGCGCTCGTGCCCAACACGACCGAATTCATGAACGCAATGTCGTTTGCTATGAACGGCAACATTGCTCTTAGGTACGTCATGACGTCCTTCTGTCCAACTGCCAGAAAATTTCTTTTTCTTGGTGAGAGGGTGACTGATGAAGAGCACAGTATGGAAATCGGTTCAGCGTACGCCCTCCAAGTTTGCCTTTTACAGATTCCAGCGATGGTCGCCTTTTCGGCATGGTATGACCCTACTCAGATGGGCAAGGGAGCCGACACATTTACGTGCGTTCATTCTTCTAAAAGATCTGGCCCAGGCCCTGAATGTACACCTTTTCCTTTCCTTTTTGTCCTGTTCAGGTTGATCTTCCCTCGTTGGGACGTGATTGTCATCATTCTGTCAATTTTCCTATTGACGTACACGTACATCGAAGCAAAGGCTAATTATCATCGCGGAAGTATCCTCGTCCTGAGGTTCGTTTTTTTTTCCAATTCGTCTCACAGCCAGGCACTCATCCATGCTGTGAACATAACTAACGCGGTCGTTTCCCCACAGTTATCTCGTACTTACCGCCGGATTCTACTTCGCGCCATACCGCTCAGGCAGCGACAGAGATGAAAGCGTTATAACCACCCCCGTCGGGCCCATGGTTACAGTTCGCACCCTCTCGGAGGCTGTGCAGCTGTTCTGGGCTAGTACTCCGTAACCAAAGACAGACAACAGCATCCCACGTCTTGTTCGTAACTTATAACTCAACAATACCACGCTGTTATGCGTTTGACGACCATTTACGAGTGTAACATCCCGTCCTGTTTACCTGCCCGTATATCTGGCATGGCTATATTCTGCAATTTGTTTTTGTTTTTCTCTTTTCGCTTCACAATCGAGACTCGCATTCTCAGAGTTGTTTTTGGTTAGAAACAAATCGTAATGAAATTCGTCCAATCACTTGTCAATGTAGCGTCTGCAGCGTCTCCAACGTCTGTCTAATCTCCCCATAAGTCTGTTTGAGCTTCTCTGGTGGGCTGCTTCCCTGTAACACCCGCTCCGTCTCCGCCGACGGGTGCTGATAATGCAAGAACTTTTCCAAAAAGTCACCATCGAGGAAGCCGTAGGCCGCGGCGTCCGCGTCGCTTTTGCCCCACATGCTCCCCGGCGCACGGTACTTGGCGTGTGACGCGTGCGCGATCTCGGAGACGACCTTGCGCAGGTTGCGTTCGAGGACGGTCAGGTGGAGCGAGAGCTCGGGGTTCGCGTCGACTACTACGCCGATGCGACCGGAGGAAGTAAAGAAGAGTAGTCGTGACGTCAGTGTCGTTAGGGTGCCGGCTGTCGCCGGTGCGGAGTCGTTTGAAGAGATGGAGCCTGCAGAATGATGAAGCGACGACGGATCACAGGTGAGCGAGTGACACGAAAAGTGCCAGCAAGGCTAGTTAGGGGAAGGGAGGACTTCATTTACCTGCGATAAACTTATTTACCACTTCGCCTAGGTTCCAGAAGCCATCGCGCTCTAAAATTGTCTTGTTCTCTCCTCGTTGAACGGAGTATGTGAAGAAGTTGCAATCCATCTATTGGTCGGATAATGAAATCAGCAAAAATGCCTCGGGTTACTGTGATGTGATGGTCGATTCCGTCGGAGGAAAACAACTCACACTCGCCCCAATTACCGTATCCTTATCCAGCGATTCGATCGTGACGGGCCAGAGTGGACTGAAATCCTTTGCGACAGATTCGAGTCGCATGTCACCCTCTTCGGTCTCGACGAGGTCTATGACCGATACTGAGCAGATCGTGTCACCGACGAACAATCTGGAACCCCTAGCGACGAGGCTGGTAACCACGTAGTTGTGATTCCAGTCCGCGATTCTTTGGAAGCCCGTGTCGTCGACTTTGTAGACACAAACCTGTCACAGTTCCGGATCTCGTTGAACTCGAGAAGGGAAGGAACTTACCACGGGGCCTATGGCAACGGCCAAGAACCCGTTCACGCGAGCTAGTGCATAGACGCAGCCCTTGACATCCATTTCTGAGATTTGCTTCAATTGACGTTTATTGCTCGACAGTCTCGTATCCAATTCCGCATTGAAGAGGAGTAGGCGACCTTGACTCGGTTCCTTCTCTCCGATTATGTGGGTTACCGTACCAATGCATATAGCTGTGTCTCCATCCGATGATGGGATCATCTGAACCGTCGTGATCTCCTCTTCATTCTGACAGGTGAAATGACAGAGCACTATCCATAGGAAACTCATAGGCTGACTGTGGAATCAGTAAGAGAGAGGGACGTACTGTCGAATGTCTTATCATCCAGCAATTTGAGACTGCTCGTGGGAGATTCCTCTTCTCCTACACGACTAGGCTCGTTTCGAAGACATACCACAGCAAAAGCGCGGAGGTTCTCGTCATAATCCAATCTTCGGGGATTGTCCAGTCCCAAAGAAACCTATGATGACAAACTCGGCTATCTTCTCAGCAAAAGGGAGATGTACCCACTGTTCGGATGTGCATCTTGTCGAAATCCTGCACAGTTCCAATAAAGCATCCGGACGATGTCACCAAGAGCAAAGACGATGGACAGCTCTGTAAGTTGATCCTCGCACTCGCAAAAACGCTCTGTGTAGCAGAACAACATCAGCGCAGCTATCCTACATTGTAGCGGGAAGTCTACCTTTATCAAGATAGAGGAATGCTGCAAGATTCCCCTCTGGAAGTACAACAGCGCTGCTCTGCTCCCATTTGCGAACACCACCTTCTTTTCACCCATTTCAAACTGTGTCAACCCCACGGGCTCAGTTCCGAGTGAGAAGACCCGCTTGTCCTGGAACTGGTTCTTCACGAATGCATACGACACAAGGGTCCCATCGCGCAAACCAATCAACAGGTGAGGCGCGTTGCCAAAGTCGTGTAGAAGAAGGGTCCGTGGAAGTGCAGGTAGGGAAAGCGAGTCGCAGATAGGTTCAAGAGATCCGTCCGTTGAGGCGATCGAGAGGAGATCGACTGTATGGGTTGACCAAAAGCCTACGGCAACGTAGAGGGAGAACAGTTTTGTAGTGTCAAGTGGTGTGCATGAGAGTGTAGATATCTCTTCCTTCAAGTCCTTGTACCTAGGTGACGCTATGTCAAATGCACCGTCAAAGGAGGAGAAAACTCGAATACCGGAAAATCTGAAATTTATCGTTCTCGTCAAGATTGAGAAGGACAAGACGCTTCCTGCTCAGACCTAGAACGAACTGACTCGGGTTGAGCGCGGCTGCGACAATCGTTCGGTCTTCCCATTCCCCGCCTAGTTTGTCAGGGCTCCACGAAGTCAAAACGGTATGTACTTGCAGCAACTCGTCGTATTCTAAAAGGAACACGCCCTTCTCCGTCACTTGGACAACAAGCGACGAGTCTTCGTACGACGTTCTTCCAGCTGCATTCCTGAGACGCCGCGCAACATTCGAGGTGGCGAGAGTGGGAGACGAGTCAAACCCTGCGCTCTCCAAGGGAATCACAGAGAGACTATCTGGTCCATCGAGGCTGAAGAGGACAGTCTCCTGGGAGTTCGTTGCCAGGATGTGGGTGTCAAGTCTGTAGAAGGGGTCATAGTGGCATTTTGGAACACGGTAGAGTCACATACGAATCATAAAAGCGGGATCGTAACGGCCAGACTCTGCTAAAGTTTCCCATGTTCTCTATGATAGCACTACTTCGGAAATCAGCGCCATTCTGGATGATACGTATACTGCCGGTGCTCATGCCTCCTGAGGCAGTTACGATCCGCGGCTACGCAGATGGTTCTCAGCAAGGATTAGAGGCTATCGACAGAACGGAAATCACCTGCCCACTTCCATCGGTATCGGCCAACACTGCGTCAAAGATGGGTCCGACATTCTGCCAGGTGTCGAGAACTTCGATAAAGGTTCCATTCAAACCGAGCACGCGACCTTCGCCATCCCTATCAGTCGCCCAAGCCCGTCCCTTTCCTTTACTGCTGGTTGAGAATGAGCCAAGCTGCGCAGTTGATATGTCGGCGGGGATTGGGAGAGTAGGTGTACTGAAATCGGAGATGGGCGATGTATGTATCCTAACAAGTTGGCTGTCACCGAAATGGGAGCCGACGAACAAAACTTGAGAGTCGACATAAGCTATAGCGGTGGGAGGTGAAACCTAACAAAGCAGTTGAGGAATAGAAGACGAGTGTGGCAGAACATGGACTGTACCTCTCCGAGCGGGATAATCCCGAGAGTGCGCTCGGCTGTGGGGTCCAATGAAAGCAGGGCCAAACGACCATATTCGTCCCCAACAAAGAATCTAGTTCCTTCATCATTCGCAGGACCCCATCTGGAATCAGTTAGGAAAGTTTTGTTGGGACAGTGAAATGAGACATACGCAGTTACTTCATTCCAAGGCCACTCAACAGCTGCCTTCGCCCTTCGCTTCCTTATCTCGCGCCCTTTCTGCTTCTCCTTTGCTTTGCTCTCCGAGGATTGGTCTGCGTTCTTCTTCTGATTCTCTGCCTTCCGCTGCCTTCCACGATACTTCTCTTGCCACTCCCCAGAAGAGAGTTCGAAAAATCGAATCTTACGTCCGCCGAGCACCAAGACGCCACCAGGAGCTGATTCTTCCGTGCCGTGTACTTGCTGGGGAGGGACTGCCACGAGAGACGGTGGTGCATCGGGTGATACGAGTGTGGATGATGAAATTATCGTCTGTGGCAGAAGTAGAGATGGCTCGGATGATAATTCGCGCTCGGAGATGATGAGATCGCGCGCGACGAGGATAAGGTTCCGGTTGTGGTCGAGATGAAGGATTGCGATGGAGTGGTTACGAGCACCGACAGGGAGAAAGGCCAGGGAGAGGATGTTCAACTCTGATACCCTAAGGATCATCGTGTCAGAATGAGGTCGCATGTACGTCGTCGACAGAGGAAACGAGACCTTACATGACGTCGAAATCATTCGTATACAGACCATCTTCAAGTTCCACAACCCTGATCTTTCCTATGTAACAGTTGACTATAGCGACACTCCCAGAAGGATCGACCGTGATGGAATGTAGAAACTCGGACTCGAATTGACGGGGAAGATGCTGAAATAGGCTCAATGTCTTCAGCGCTTTCAAATACGGATCACCAGAGGACGGTGTTGAGTATGAGAAGAAGATAAGTCTGGGGTCTGGATGGTCGGTCAGCAATAATAGGTTGCTCTTGCCATGCTACTCCAACGGTATCAGCGAAGCGTAGTAAGAGATAGTAGGTCAAAGGCGTTACTTGTGCTGGAATAGCCCTGACTGTTACGATTCTACCCCATATTTCTGCTCCGCACTCGTAGCGGAGGCCATTCGGTTGCACGGAATATACATCGAGTCTGTCGGACTTTGTGACGACAAGATGAACGAGAGAAGGGTCTGAGGTGAGGCGACATTTGATTGCATCTGTGACTGAAGACGGTGGGTGAAAGGTGCTGACGACCCTCATAGTAAGAGGTGGACAGACATCATCGCCGCCTTGACAAGTCCGCGGGACCAAAGCAACCCCACTACAGTAACACTCGGATTATACACCATCCTCACCGTCCTCACTGCCATCTCCTGCCGCTACCTGCATCGTCCCATCTTCATTCATCACCACATCTACCCCATGACTTTTACTTTCTGGCCCTCCATTCGACGTCACAAATTCGGATATTGATCGATCCCCACCGGTTGACTTTACAGCTCCTTGTAACTTTCTCCGCGCCGGTGGGTCGGACATATCTGGCCATGGTATGATTTCTTGTCATGTCAGTCGCTACTGGTAGTGAGGGTATTCGATAAAATTTAACTCTTACCTTCCAAGAACAAGAATTCGTCCGCCCTTCGTGTCACGGAGGCTTTTCGATGTGAGTTAGTGTACAAGATTTGATGATGAACAAAGAATCGCACCAATATCCCGTTGTTGTACGGTCACTCGTTTTTCGCGATGAGCAATATGATGGCTAGCTTCCGATAACCTCTTGATAAACTCTTCTGTCGCTAATGATATGAGAAACGCGGCCTCCTTCGCAACAATAGGTAACTCCTAAAGCAATGTCAATGATGAACGCCTTGCGCGTAGTCACGACGAGCGCACCTTATCTGCCTTCATGATTTTCTGCACGCGTGAGATAGGTAGCAGGGATTTTCCAGCTTCCCTGGCAAGCCCTGCCGTTGGCTTTGCGGTAGTCCGAGCCTTGCCTTTTGATCGGTCGGAGGGTTTGTCCTCTGGTGATGGGGGCCTGCCATTGCCTGCCTGATCCACTTCATCTAGTTCCATATGAACGTCGTTCATTTCGTGCGTATGACCAGATATCGGACGGCGCCACTGTGGCTTGTACTGTAAGTTTGTACTGTACTGAGGGAGCGAGGTATTAGGGAGACGCGTCCGAATGAATCGCGTCTGTGGCGTCCAAATTGATGGACGCGTCGCGCGTATAATACTTGTCTCTCTCAGTATCATCCACAATGGTTTCCTCTCTTTTAGTCGAGGCTCTTAGCTCTCCAACGGACGCCTTGCTTTCATTCTATGATACATACGATCGTGAAGCGATCAATGAGTTTCCAAAGGCCGTGGCAAAACACTTCTCAGATATCTTCAGGACAGATGAGGCATTGTTGGAGGTGGGTATCCACACGGTCCCTCGAGTAGGCTGAAGAATCACGCGTTACAATCCCAGATACCTCCTCTCACCCCCTCACATTCCCAATC